>OV277348.1:31337463-31601876 GCA_922984085.1 Sicus ferrugineus
CAGTCGCTTGACTCATAAAAATCCTACCCTCATCCATTTATACCTCAGCAATAAAAAAAATTTTAATATGATATCCTACAATAACAACTCCAAAGGCAAGCATCTTGCCGCCGCTGCTCTCCCCAATACTCACATACCATAACGCACGTCTCTCCCCTCCCTCACCTTCTTCCTTACCATCTCACCAACCGACCGACTGATCGTCTGTCCATCCGCCAGCCGTCAGCGTCCAGCCATCAATCTTCTTTCTCACTCTTACACACACACAGCGCCCCCTTAAGTGGTGGCACCACCGAAATACGCGGGTGGTGCCATTTGTTCCAGAAGGTACATTATCCTACTACTCGCTCCCGCTGCCTCTTGCACAAGCTTCCCGATTCGAGGAATTAAATTCAGACGTGAGTGTCAACGTGTTTGGCTACGACGAGGAGGTCGGCGGCATTGTGGGACACTATTACTCCTCTTCGGTGGAGAAGTCCTTCCACATAAACCTCCTGCTGGTTCAGGAGAAAGAGCGGTCCCACTATGTATGGATTAAAAATATATCAAGGTAATTTAAATTAAACTAATGACTAATAATTTTCATAACACTAATTTTGTGTTTTCTCTCTTTTCTCTTCTCAGATTAATAAAAAGTCAACAGACTAATCACTGTCGCATGATTTTCTTATGTAACAGCTGCCTGCAGTACTCGTACAATGCCAGTACATTGCAATGCCGTCCTTGGTGGCGCAGTGGGTGATGGTGTATCTCATGCTATGCCCGAGATGCATTTTCGAACGCGAGCTGTTAAAAGGGTGCTTGCAGACCTCAATGTCAACAAATCCCTGGGACCGGATGGCATTTCAGCCATGAGAAAGTGCACCTCAACACTGGCTCGCCCTTTGCGCAATCTCTTCAGTTTATTGTTTACTTCAGGAGTTTTTCCCATTTCCTGGAAGATAGCCAATGTGCAGCCAGTTCCCAAAAAAGGTGAGGCTACGAATCCTGCAAATTACCGGCCCATAGCAATCTGCTCAGTGCTCTCCAAAGTCATGGAGGGCATTGTAAATTTCAACCTGATGAGGTATCTGGAGAGCAACGAGCTGATCAGCGATCGCCAGTACGGCTTCTCTGCTCACCGTTCCACCGGCGATCTAATGGCGTTTCTCATTGAGCGGTGAAACAGTTGTATTCACCAGAGAAAAAGGATGTTTCGGGAAATTTGCTCTCGACAGTTTTAAACCAAAAAAGCAGGGAAAGTTTTGGCTCTTTAGAAGAAGCTCATAGGAGAATAGAGGAGTTAAAAGAAGAAATTAGACTCCTGCGATAGGAAGAATTGTTAGCAGATAAAATCCTGCAGCACAAAGACCCGATTGGACGTCCTTCGCTAACTGCAAAAGGTTTAAAAATCGTCAGGAGTAGTACAAGCTTAAAAATTAGTATAGAAGTAATTGGAAAAAATGTAAACAGATTAGTACCATTTTCTAGTTTCCGGGGTTTTCTAGTTTCAATGAGTTTGAAACACCCCGTGCTAGTATGATAAATAGAATAGGAGAGATAGATGTTAAGGGTAGAATAAGTACTCTGATGAATAAATTAAGTCTAGATAGTTTGAATAAGGAGGAAAGGTGTTCAGTAGAGAGAGTATGCGCAGCTTTTCATGATATTTTTCTGCTGGAAGGAGATGAATTGTCCTATACGCCGGTCTTAAAACACGAAATACCGACCAGGAAAGACTATCCCCTCCAGCAAATCGTCGTGAAATTCGCCATTCATTGGTACCAAAGAAAGCCGCAAAAGACGGTCAGAAAAAATGGCGGCTTGTGGTTGACTTTAGGAAATTAAATGAAGTTACGATTAAACAGGTTTTCCCTATACCCAGATTTGAGGAGATTTTAGAGCAGTTAGGGCATAGTAGGTATCTTTCAACATTAGATCATGCTGTTGGGTATCACCAGGTTTTGGTGGATGAAAAAGACAAAGAAAAGACCGCGTTTAGTTCAGGACTAGGACATTTCGAGTTCAACAGAATGCGTTTGGGTTTAACGGGGACACCAGCGACGTTTCAGAGAATAATGAATCACATTCTCACTGGGCTCCAAGGGATAGATTGTTTCGTTTATTTTGATGATATAGTAGTTTATGGTAGGAATTTAAAACAACATGAAGA
Organism: Sicus ferrugineus; assembly: GCA_922984085.1. Lineage (NCBI taxonomy): Eukaryota > Metazoa > Arthropoda > Insecta > Diptera > Conopidae > Sicus > Sicus ferrugineus. Next base: position 31,339,616 of record OV277348.1, read on the forward strand.
TAGGTTATTTAAGGTGTTTAGCGTCCTTAGGGAAAATAGTTTAAAACTAAACACGGAAAAGTGTCAGTTGTAGAGAACAGAAATAGTTTATTTAGGCCATAAGTGTTCTGAGCAGGGTGCACTGCCCGACCCACAGAAGGTTGAGTGTGTAAGGAATATAAAACCTCCCAAGAACAAAAAGGAGGTGCAAGCATTCTTGGGGTTAGCCAACTACTATAGGAAATTTATTGGGAGCATGGCGAAAATCGCTTTGTCAATTAACAAGTTACTAAGAAAGGATGCCAAATTCCAATGGTCGGAGGACTGCCAGAAAGTGTTCGTCCAGCTGAAGGAGACAATATAGCATCACCATCTGTACTCGCGTATCCGGATTTTTCGAAACAATTTTTATTAACAACAGACGCCAGCCATGAAGCTCTGGGAGCAGTATTGTCCCAAGGGGAAGTAGGAAAGGACAGGCCAATAGCGTTCGCCAGTAGGGCGTTGAGTGGAGCCGAGAAACTGTACTCCACAATCGAAAAGGAATTATTGGCTATAGTTTGGGCAACGAAGAATTTTAGGGCATCTCTTTTGGGGAGGCCTTTCAAAATATTTACAGACCACCAACCCTTAAAGGGTATAGCGAATTTAAGGGATCAGACTTCTCGTCTAACCAGGTTTAGACATAAACTATCGGAGTAAGATTTCGAAATTATATATAAACCTGGGAAGAAAAATTTAAATGCAGACGCTCTGAGTAGAATACCCCAAAATAGCAATGAGGTGGCGGCAGTCCAAACGCGCTCTAAGGCGAGGGAACAAAAAATCCAAGAAAACGACAAGCCGCAGGAAATTTCCGCATGAGTGGAACCGGATAGTCCAAAGACAGAACAGGGTGGCAATACAATTCTTCTGGAAGACCCAAAAGAAATAGAGACAATAATAAAAGATTTCCATGATAAACCATTAGGAGGCCATCAAGGGGCGGTTAAAACCTATCTACGCATTAGGCAAGAATACAGGTGGCCAGGCATGCAAAAACAAATACAAGAATACGTTAGAGCATGTCGCAAATGTCAGGAGAACAAAAGTTCAAAACTAACAAAAATGCCCCTAGTATTAACAGACACGCCAGTGAGACCCTTCCATAAGGTCTATATGGACATTGTAGGTATTTTACCGGAGACTGTATCCGGTAATAAGTACATCCTTACATTCCAAGACGATTTTTTTAATATTTATGGATTGCACATCTATTCCCGACGCAGAAGCTAGCACCGTAGCCAGAGCCTTCTACGACGAAGTGGTAACGCGATACGGAATTCCACGAATTCTAGTAACAGATAACGGTACCAACTTCACTTCAAAATTATTCACCGACACATGTAAATTGTTAGGAATTAAAAAGGGGATTGTTAGGAATTTTCCTCGATCAAACGAGGAAAAATAAATTTTCACCGATATGGTTTGGCCCATATGAGGTGATAGGCATTAGAAGCCCAGTTACGACATTTCTGAAAGTTAAGAATAGGGATAAGCCATTCCATAACAATTTGCTTAAACAGTACAACAGTTCAAGTAAAATAGAGACGATCGCGGACACAGTAGATCGAAGACAGAAAAATCACCCTCAGCACATACAGTAGTTCAATAAAAAGAAACGAAAACACTTAATTTACTTTTGTCGAAACCCGCTTTGCTAGCATCACGAGACCTTATGCCATAAGGTATTTTGTACACAAAAATCAACGATATTGTTTGGATTGGACGATGGACAAAATTGCGGCAATCGAATTTTCATCAATTCAGTTGTCACAATTTCTAAAGAGAAGTTTTGAAATTTAAAAACACGAAAAGATACTTCCTGCAGAATTTAGTTGGGACACAAGAGTGTTAAGGCATGTTGTTTTGATACATTATAAATAGATGTTTTATTAAAAAAAGAATAATATATGTAGAATTTAATTTAATTGGACGAAGTCCATGACCCATGGGGGCAGATCGACGGGTCGGAATCCGGTCGTCTGCTGATAGTGACGCGATGCCTGAAGAAGACTCAGGATCAAGACGGCTGTGGATCGACTTCGGGTGGTGCGATACTCCTCGAGGAGCTTCTCGATGCATTCAGTCACAGGATCGAGGTCCCAGCAGGAGTCCTGGATGTCTTGCAGCAGGATATTAACGTCCTCAGCAAACGAAGACATGGTGTAATAACGGTTGAGGAAAACTTTGAGACTGTTCATGGCTCTGACAGGCAGTGACGTCGGAGAATGTGTATGGTGGACACTGACAGGAAAATGGAAAACAGGCCGGAGGTCATACTTTGCAAAGACTCGGGTAAGTACCTAGCAGCAAATTACCCGTTATGCGAGCGAAGGTTGCTCTACTGGTGGACACTGACAGGAAAATGGAAAACAGGCCGGAGGTCCTACTTTGCAAAGACTCGGGTAAGTACCTAACAGCAAATTACCCGTTATGCGAGCGAAGGTTGCTCTAACAGTCTAAAGCGGCAGAAGAAGTTTGCAGGAGAAAGGTAGTGCCTGCTAGTATGGATATGCTGGTCCGTTTAGGCACGGGGAATAGCTGGCTCTTTAAACTGAGGGAACCGATACCTTTCAGGCAGTGGGGAAGAGTCTTCGGCGTTAACTTTAGAGGGTTTCGGGTATATTGTCCTGGGAGAAGGGTGCTCGCTATACAGCCAGCAAGTGGTATTACGATCCACAGTTAGCAAGGTAAGGTTCCTCCCCCCATGCCCTCGGTTAGGCTTAATGCATTTAACCAGAGTAGTAATTGGATTACGAGGAGGCGGTTCCCGGGATATCCGTCGCCGATTGGTGGAAGGAGTCTGAGACTACTACATATGACGGATACCCCGGGGGCGTCAGTTTCGGATTCAGTAGGAAGCGGTTTGCCTACAACGTCCTCGATTCCTATTAATGAGCCGGAGGCCCAGGAAAATAGAGGAGCACAAATTTAATAATTTAGTAAGGAAGATAATAGTTCTGACCACTGTGCGCTGGGTCAAACCAATGCATTTATTGGGCCGGTCAGTGCAGCTAGGCAGAATTTCCGACTCAGCGAAAACCTGAGGGAAGTCGTTTCCACTGCAATTAAAACTTATTAAATTAAGTTCTAACCTGATTAAGAGTAAAGTCAAATTGAGTGGTATAATAAGAATAAGTTTCACAGAATCATTACTAACTTAACTAAATGTATTAACTTAATTGAATGTATTAACTTAATAATCATGCAATGTATACTAGAAGTACTTAAGTAAGTATGTCGGGAATCTTCTTAGTAACACCAAACGGTTTCGGGTTTAATATGTAATCTTAGAGGAAGTTTCGTTTAACTAACGGGGCACTAATTTAACTTACTAATGAAATGTATTCAAGATGAATAATATTAATTTGTAAAAGATAATAATGATCGATTGCGATTGGTCACATGGTGTCAAGGCGCCATGACATTATGTGGCATCGCGAATCAGTCTAACGTTACGTGTGTTGAATACGTGAAATATACAGGCGTGTGGTATCACATCTGTAAGTAAAGGGAGCAAGTAAAATAGAATTTAATGTCAGCTTGCTAAACAATTAAATTAAATTAAGTTAATAATTGTTAAATTTAATGAATTAAGTAATTTAAATTGTTAAGTTAATTTAAATAGAGTTAATAATTGTGTTTAGCAATAAGGGAAAAGTTGTACACATAAAAACAAGTAAGAGTTTTGTCTTCGGCCTGTCCGAAATCTAAATACCCTACACCCGAGTAACTGACAAAATTATAATTTTGCCACTTAACAACTTTTGTATAAGTAGGCGGACCACGCCCATTTCGAGCAAATGTTTTTGTAATGCCTCTAGATACTGCTAGATAGAATTACGAAGTTATTAATATTTTGAACCGTTTTTGGGATATTGACAACTTTTTTATAAGTGGGCGGACCACGCCAATTTCTGTATACAAATTGGTAATACGCGTAGATGTCTCGTGATAAAATTTCGTATTAATATCTTATACCGTTTACAAGATATTGACAACTTTTGTATGGGTGGGTGTGGCACACCCATTTTTGGCGAGCTTATTGGTAATACTTCCCTATATATCCTGATAAAATAATGTATCAATATCTTATACCGTTAAATAGATATTGCCAACTTTGTTATCAGTGGGCGTGGCACGCCCATTTTTTTCAAACATTTTAGTAAGGACGCTATATGTTCCGGAATAAAATTATACCTCAATATCTCACACGGTTTATGAAATATTCAGTTTTTAACATTTTTTGAAACGAGGTGCCTTTACATTCCGTATGTAAAGTAGGCGTGGCTGTTTACCGATCTCGCCCATTTTCAATCCCAAATAGCCCTACATAACAAAGAATATTTGTGCCAAATTTCATCGCGATATCTCTTTTAGTTCTCCCGTAATCGTGATTTCAACAGACAGACAGACGGACGGACAGGGCTACATCGATTCAGGAGGTGACGCTGAGCAAGAATATATATACATTTCTATATCTATCTCGTCTCCTTCTCTGCGTTACAAACGGAAGAACAAAGTGAAAAAAAAGAAAAAACAAACTGGAAAAAAACCCTTGAGTAAAAGGAAAAAGAAAGAAAAAGAGAGAATAGAAAGAAAAAAAAAAAACAAAAAAAAAATAAAGGAAAAAAAGAAAGAAAACAAAGAAAAAAAGAAGAAAGAAAAACCATTCTGAAAAATGTATGAAAATAAGGAACAACAATTTAAAAAAAAAAGAATGAGCACGGAGATTTTATTAAAAAGAAAAGGAGGAAAAAAGAGAAACTAGATAAGAGACACTAGGAAAATATTTTTAAGGACATATAACGAAAAGTGTAAAAAATTTTAACCTAAGATTTAATGGTTTCACTCGATAAATATATTGATTTTAGTTGATAGTCGAATATGCACGCAAATTGTACATAGTCATAAGTATGTAAATATTATGGAACATGTAGCATAAGATACTCATGAATATTATGGAGCATAAGGTACTCATGAAATAACACATTTCATTGAATTATTTCGTAGTATAAGTATTAGAAAATAAATAGGATAAGCCACCAACGGCATCAACACCTATGGAAGCTTCAGTTTGATCGTGGACTCCCAGATACGAGCGGTACATCGAATTGCCTCTCCGAACCATTACGTTGTACGGCACCATCACAGAAATAAGAGACATCATTATTCGACAAAGACGGCCATGGCGATGTTTTCTCGCTAACATTAGTCAACAGGGTGGACGTGCTAAAAAATTTTTTCTTTTGGGCGCTCCCCGCAAATTAACATCTTACTACAGATCATAGTCGCAAATTGGAGCTAACATCCCGAAGTGAGACAAGGGAATCACGAAGCCACAGTCGAGATATGAGCTTGTTCGATCAATTAGCGTAAAGTAAGATGGGAGGTCCACCAGGCAGTCAACAACGTAGCACACAACCCCAGCAGTCCAAGAAAACGAGAAAGAAACACCGAAGGCCACATCACTCCGTTCGAGGTAGACTATAACTACGAAGAGCATGTCCATCGTTTCTTCAAATGTGGGTGCCCTGCAACGCGTGATATCACCGTAAGACGAGACGATCATTCGTAGCAGCAAAAGCATAATTTGGTAGAACCATCATCATCTTCATCTGCAATCAGCATGTCCGAAGGAAGCCAGACAAGAAGCGGTTATGGTATTTACTTAAGAAATTTGTAATAGCATTAAGACTAATATCAAACAGATGACCACCCAGTAGAAGCATTGTAATAAAAGGAAAAGTTAACATCGCTTCATGATATTAATTTTTCCTTTCCCTAGGGGTGGAGGGATGTTGTGAGTCGCTACTTCCGCGGAGTACATTTTCAGTCGACCATAATGATGTTGCACTAAGCGTTTAATTCCGCATTGCAACTTGTTTCAATGCCAATTCATCGAGCTCGCGCTAGCCGCTGGTGAAGCGGTATTGCACTTTTAGATCGTGGAACTAGTGACCCACTTTCTTGCGCTCATGTGTTGAGGCAGGTCTTTTCCGCTACAGTTAGCATATTGTTGTTTCCGTGCTTAAGTTTCCGCATACAGAAATATAAATAAGACTGGTGTGAGGTAGTCAGTGAGTTAGTTAGTCAGAGTCTCAGAATTGTGAAGTGTACAGTGTGAAGAGTGAGTAGTAAATAAAGATAAGAAAAACGCAAAGTGTCTTTTCAATTGTCGAACAAGGATCCCAGCGATAAGGACCTGTCAGGAGATTCTCCGGGAGTTAGAGAACTACAATACTAAACTGACTGCTTATGGTGTCGGCAATACTTTTCTCGATGGATATCTATGAACTTCTTAACACCTTTGCAATTAAGCTTGCAGAATGAAAGTTCTGTATGTCATATTTGTGATCAGGATTTGGGCAGTGATAGAGTGGCAGATCACTGTCATTTAACTGGTGAATATAGGAGACCGGCTCACAATAATTGCAACCTTAATTTTAAAGTACCACATTTTATTCCAGTTCTATTTCACAACTTTTCGGGGTATGGTTGTCACTTGTTCATTAAAGAATTAAGCTCAATTGAAGGACATTAACGTCATTCCATTAAACAAGGAATTGTATATTTCATTATCTAAAAAAATTCAGGTTATTGAATCAAATGTCATGGAACTTAGATTCTTACCGTTTCATGGCATCAAGCTTAGACGAATTTTGTCAAAATTTATCAGCAAGTGATTTTTATACAGTTCGTCAAATGTTTTCAAATGACGATGAATTTAATTTGTTGACGCGAAAAGGTGTATTTCCCTATGAATACATCCATTCCATTTGTCGCTTGAATGAAACATGTCTTCTTTCTAGAGACCATTTTTTCAGTCATCTAACATGCTCTCAAGATTTGGAATACTTTTCATTGCCAAATTATTAATGATTACATGCTGCTATACCTTAAAACAGATGTTTTAATTTTAACAGATTTTTTGAGAATTTTAGAAAAATATGTAAGGGTATTTATAAACTTGATCCCTGCCAGTATTATACTACGCCCGGATTGTGTTGGGATGCAATGCTCAAAAGTACTGGAATAGAACTGGAACTTTTGACTGAAATAGATATGTATATTTTCATTCGAAAAGGTATACTGGGCGGGATTGTTTTATGTACAAAACGACATTTAAAGGCGAACAACAAATACATGGGGGATTTTGATAACCAAAAGCCATCAGAACACCTCATGTATTTGGACGCCAAGTATTTATATGGGTCTGAGTATCTTCAACTGGTGAATTCGAATGGATTGATGAAGTTGATAATTTCAACATCAACACAATTCTTTCAATTCCAGCGGATTCATCAGTTGGATATATTCTAGAAGTTGATTTACTATATCCTGAAGATTTTCACGACACTCATAACGATTTGCCGTTTTGTGCAGAAACAAAAAAGACTCCAATAGGTGTTCAGGAAAAATTACTTACTGATTTAAACGACAAGTTTCACTACATAATACACTACAGAAATCTCCAACAGTGTACTAAAAATAGTTTAAAATTAAATAAAGTACATAGAATTCTTAAATTCAAACAGTCTCCATAGTTAAAGAAGTATATTGATTTAAATACATATCACCGCACAATGGCAAAAAATAATTTCGAAAAAATTTTTTTCAAATTATTAAATAATGCAGTTTATGGTAAGACCATGGAGAATGTAGATAAGAGAAAAGACGTGAAAATTGTTACTTCTTGGGAAAGTCGAGGAAGGCTCTTAGGTGCTCGTGCTCTAATTGCCAGACCAAATTTTCATAGTAGAACATTTTTCACCGACTTTTCTGATTCCTCTGAAGGTATGGTCGCTATTCAATTGACTCGGGGTCGTATAGTTTACAACAAACCTGTTTATTTAGGAGTTGTTGTACTAGAATTATCAAAGTGGAAGATGTATGACTTCCATTATGACTACATGCAGCCAAAGTTTTTAAAAACTTGACCTTGAACTACATGGACACCGACTCTTTTATATATAGCATACAAATCGACGACTATTACACAAGTATTCTTGATGATATCGATTTAAAATTCGATACATCAGAATAGTCACCAAATAATTCTTTCAACATACCGCGTAAAAATTGCAAAGTACCCCGTATGATGAAAGATGAAAATAAGGGAAGGATCATGAAGAAATTTGTTGGACCTAGATCCAAAATGTATTCCTATAGATTTGTATTCCAGTATTAGATAGTTTAAGTTTAAGTAGTTATAAGGACTGTTTATTAAATAAGAGCATAATTTATGGTGATATGTATGTATTTAGGAATAAAATTCAGCAATTATATACAGAAATAATCCACAAGATAGCTTTAAGTTTTAATGATGATAAGCGTTATATAAGAATAGATAATGTAAATACTATGCATATGCGATGGGGGGGGGGGCATTAAAGAATAGATTTAGAAATGGAATTGAATAGAAATGATTAAATGTTGAAACATAATTTAAATTCTTTGTAATTGTATAGAATTTAAAATTTAACTGTAAATATATATAATTTGGAATAGAAGAACCCAATTTAATTTTATAAATTTTTTGTTAATGTATATATTGAAAATAAATTTTATAAACTAAAATATAAATATATATATTAAGAAAACAATTGTTATATTTAAAATATTTTATAAATAAAAACTCACATATGAAATACAATATTATGCTATACACATTTTCTTTTTATTTATTGAAGGAATTTAGAAAATTTCTTAATAGTATAGCATTTCGAAGCGCACAACATCCCTTATGGGCATGGCACATTCTTTGCACTAAGTATGTATGTTGTAAAATTTCAAAGTTGCTGCAGCGCAATTCTTCCACGTTAATTACTGTTTAAAATTTCTTCTTCGCAGGTTTAAAATTTCTTCAACCCATTTGGATTTTTCAGCTCCTTTAACATACATGGGTGTGTTTTTAAGATTTTGCTTCACGAAATATTTTACACTGCTGAAGTCAATGAAGCCATCATTCCATGTGAAACCATGATGATTACGATTTAACCAGTGTACTTCTTTTTGGGACTGACGTCTTAATTTATCAAATCCATATGGTGACCTTATAATAAAATTCTGATACTCATTACAGCTGAAATTTACTGCCAACTCCTTGACGATAAATTCATTAAAATTGCCTTTGAAACCCTGTACATGCAGAGAATTATATTTTTTATTTTCCATTTTTCACTTAGACGACTTCTTAACTTCGCCGGTCACTGGAGTATATTCAATTATTTTATCGTATATAAGTATACAATAAGCCGATGTATTGGCTGGAATATTCTTTGATGTCTTAAATTCAATTCTAAAATCTATTGGTCCACTTTTAATAGCTTCGTTTTGATGACTAACATCCACCACAATTATCGGTGCAGTATCTTTGAAATCTTCAGGCAGCAGCAGTGGTTGAGATTCACGAGTAAAATAGCTTTGTTGAAATTTTGTATACATATCATACAGCAGAGCATAACGATTACGATAAAAATTCAGGTTTAGGTCATCATAGGGATCAATATCAGAATTAGTGCACTTTAACATCAATTAAATGACAATGTTGAAACTTGTTGTCCTTTCGAAAAACAATCAGTATAAAACGTGGTCTTTCATTTTGTGGAGACAATTTAACGTTCCACAGATGGTTGGTTCCTTGAGTAAGTAGAGGATTGAAATGACAATTCCAACTGCGGAATGCTATTGATATATGTTGACCGCTTTGTATTATTTGCAAGAGTTGCAGTTTTGCAAAATCAGCTAATTGTACATGCGGAATTTTCCACATAATATTAGTTATACTCAGTTTTAATTTTTCGTTTGCAACGGTTGAATAAACAACATTTTCATCCGAATTCGAAAGTAGTAGTACAAGTTCATATTTAGCATTTAAGATAATTATACTAAAGTCTTCAGCAAATCGTAGTAGCATTTTTACTGGTATTCAAAAATTAAAATATCCATCCTTTATTTCAAGTTCATTCTTCGAAAACCAACCAGCATTTTTCAGTATATTACTTTCGGTCGGATTCAAAGAGACATAATTTTTCACTGTTGTAGTTACACCCAAGTGACGGGTACGATCAATTTCCAATCCATTAATCTCATAGCGAATTTCATCAAACAAGAATGTCATACAGTTATTTTTTAATTTTGCATTGGAAGTTGCATCTCCATTTTCCAAGTTGACTCTACCTTCAATATAAATTAAACTCTCACTGGGTAAAACGTATAGATCTTGGTTTTGAACTGCAATCCTTATCTCATCATTGCTTTTATACGATTGTAGATATGACGAGTAGCTATGGTATTCCTTTTTAATGATGCTTTCATCATATAGTGGTTTATGTACAACAGCAAGTATTTGACAAATTTTAATTTAGTTTTCCTTTAGTTTGAAACCCAAAGATTTTAAAAACTCTTTATTTACAAACGTCAGCTGTTTACGTTGTATAGTGTCAAGTGTTGTCTGCGGCTTCTGCGACCTTGTTAGTCCAAGTGGTAGGGTAGAAGTGAATGGAGGTGTACCTATGTAAACGCTTTTATTATAGATAATCATTATTCTTGTGGTTTTAAATTTGGTCCAAGGGTAATAGTTTCTCCACAAAAATTAATTAGGTTACCGCTTTGATCAACAATTTGTACTGTAATCGAACTTATCGGTCTGGTGTTTAATGGTAAATAGATAACATTTTTCGGAATTTCATCTATTTTATACCCAAGACATATTTTATACCCCGACAGGAATTTCAATTGTATGGTCTCCAATATGAAATAAATTATTTTCATAGTCGACCTTTGGTATAGTGTTGTAACTATGAAAGTCGACCAGACCACACACGCACTTATTATCTAAATCTATAGATGGAATGTAATCAGCTGATAAAATGTATTTGTATTGTAAGAGTTATTTACATCTTGAATGTTCATTAACTATGAAATGAAAACACACAAAACAATCTTTTTATACCAGAAAATTTATTTACATATATTTTACAAAATTTCATTACTATCGATCCAAGAATTATGTTCATTCGAAAATCCTAACCACTTGATGAAAACTTTGCTTCCTCTTCTTTTAAGAACTTTCTCCACGAGGTAGGTGTTGGGATATTTTGTTTTCAGTAGTTCAGTTTCGTAGAATCCTCCTCTAATTGTATTTCCCTGGTAGTCATCAAGAATATACGTCGGTGGGTTTGTAATTCTTATATTTTTAACTTTAAAAATTTCTGTAGTCCAATTCGGTGTGTAGCCTTTTTCAAAAACGTGTTTATGTTTACTGATGGGAACATACTCTCCTATGTGGAACTTAGACTTTGTAAATATTTTCAGATTATTGTAGGCAATCTTTAATAACAACCTTTCATTAGACGGATTCACATCAATGGGAGCCATATTTATCGTTCTATGATTTTTCTTATTGTATTTGTCGATCAAATTTTTATAATTATCAATCCATCGATACGATCCACGGTAACTAAATTCCTTCCACATTATCTGCCTTAGTGTCCTATGGAAACGCTCAACAATTGACGCCTTTAAAACACTATACGAAGAATAATGGTTGACATGGAATTTCCTCACTAAATTTTGAAATTGTCGATTAAAGAATTCTTTACCATCATCGGTTTGTAAATGTCTCGGTATCCGACCCAAATTGAATATCGTTTCCATAGCTTTGGTTACATCAGCGAATGTTTTAGATTTTAAAGGCATAGCCCAGGCGAATTTTGAAAATGTATCTATTACGGTGAGAAGGAAATGAAATCCTTTGTTATCCGTGGAATAACTTCCCATTTCTACTAAATCCGCTTGAGAGAGGTCGTCAATACCTCTAGTGATTACACGTCTTCGTTTAAATTTTTTTCGAGCTTGAGTGTGAAGCTCCTCTACTAAACCCCGCTATTTACTCATTTTGGCATTTCTTGTAGAATTTTTTCCTCCAATGCAACTGCAAATTTAGGTCTTAGTGCTTGTTGAAAGAAGTAACTTTCCTTTCGACCAATTTGTTCACTAATATATTTTGCATAATCTTGAATACTACTTTCGATGTATGTTTCAGCATCATTAATCTTTCGGTGAACTACTTCAAATTCTTCATCCATTTTTTCCTTCAGTGCTTTGTTTTCTTTTTTGAATTCTGAGTCCACCTGATTCATACTATCTTTCACAAAAGACTTTGTTATTGAGTCCATCTGTTTCATATTTTCTTCCACAAAAGACTTGGTTACTGCTTCATAACCATCAATAGGTGTGCCAACATTCTTTAAACGCCTCCAGCGGATATTTAAGTTATTATCATTATCTAGACTGAAACCCAACACTTTTGAAATATTTCTCTTTATTTTATTATTTGATGTTTTATGTGCGGAATAACGACCGAACTTGCCGACACTCATTTTCAATTATGCTTACAACTCTATTATACATCATATTTATACAATTATATTAGCTTCTCTTAATTCCTCAATGATGGAAATAATTTCGTTGGTGTGATTGTTATGTCCAACTGATTGTGATGATAATAAAAGTCTCAATCTATCTACTAATTCATTTGGATCATCCCAAAAAATATAATTAGGCTTTTGAGGATTTACTTTCATCAATCCGGTTCCTTTTCTATGTTGAAGTGGTGTGGACAGCAAAGATTTATCACTGACTAATCCTTTTATGATGTTGGAGTACTTAAAAGCCTTGGTTCCCTTAATTTGTTCATTTTCATTATAGTTACGTTTGTGAGCATTAGTATTGATTAAAATTATTTTGTAAATTTGTAGATCTGCTTCGTCATACTTTGATGGTGTCTTGTAAAAGAATAATTCAAAGAGACCGGGTGTAAGATTGAAAGAAGTAGGGGCTGAGGTTCCAAAAAGTTTGTCTGAGATGAATACTTTATCACCATGCATTTCCAATGGGCCGGTAATTTGGAGGAATCGTAGCCTCACCTTTTTTGGGAACTGGCTGCACATTGGTTATCTTCCAGGAAATAGGAACTTCTAAAGTGTACGATAATTATAAAGACTGCGCAATGGGCGAGCCAGTGTTGAGGCACACTTTCTCGAACCGTGGGCTGAAATGCCATCCGGTCCCGAGAATTTATTGACGTTGAGGTTTACAAGCACTATTTTAACAGCCCGCGTTCGAAAATGCATCTCAGGCATAGCATGAGATACACCATCGACAGCGGCAGTGGTTGGCTACTCTCAGGAAGAGAGCAGTTTTAAGCAAACATTTTGGCTAATAAGTTTTCCTTATCAACCGAGTGAGTGAAGATCTTATCATGAGCGGATTGAGACTACAATATGGGAAGGTAGCAGAAATTGTAGTGTGGTCCGAATTACCAAGAGCTACAAGAACATTCACATCATACTTGCTGTGATGTGAAGTTAGAAAAAAGTCCAGAATATTTTGGTTTTGCCCATCAACGCAGGCAAAGTGCGTTGGTTCCTTCACTAATTGAGTCAAATTATTAGACTCAGCAAATAACTCAACATACAAACCCTAGGGTGTCGTGTGACTGGAATGACGTAGCCAATTGGAATTATGAACATTGAAATCACCAGCAACAACAATTTCACTGTTCGGATACGATTCCAGAATTTTGAAGATTTAATCAGAGAGACTGCAGTTCTCGGTGGCTCGGTGGTTTAGTGTGTGGCACACTAGCCATCGATTTTCCGGGGACGTGGGTTCGAGTCCCGCCGTGTGCATGGGTGTTAACTTTTCTTATCGTGACGTCTCAATTTCTAATGCGTACTTAAAGCCTCGCCTAGCGCTAGTTGTGAAATTAAGAACCATTCGTTGACTCCGGCAGTGTTTGCAATAATAAAGCAAAATAGCTGTTCTTAGAAAGCTTTGCTTCGCAACACTTGCCGGAGTCGAATTAGTAGAATGCGAAAAGTTCCCTTTCCCTTCCTCTCCCACTGTCCCCCATTCCACCGGCCACCGGTCCCCGAGCGGTATGGAGCTCACCGGTAGTAACACCGTTACGAAGCCTGACCAGAGGTTATCTGGTACCACGGGTTTCGGGGGGTGCTGAGGTTGGTCTCAACGCCTCACCCCGGAATCAAAGATTTTTACATCTTGTTGGGGGTCCAGCTAAATTGGGGTTAAACCCCGTCTTGGGTGCCGCTCCCTGTCTGAGTGGAAGAGGTACGGATAGGCCTCGCTCCCACAGTGAGGAAGACATGTCCATACACATGTCTTTAGACTGTTTTCACGTTTGGTGTGGGCAGTTTCTGTCTGCACCAAGTTCTATCCACAGCTGGACTTAAAAACTTATAGGCAACCGGTCCCGGGCTGTAAGGAGCCCAACTGGTAGTAGTCTTGACTACGAAGTCTGACCAGAGGCTTTGTCTGGTACCACGGGGATCAGGAGCCCCTGTAGCGTGTTCGCTCACGCTCAGCCTGGTCATTGTTGGAAGGACCCCTTGTGGGAGCATCGTGGGGGCTGTGGTTGACGCCCAAACGTACGCGGGCAGAGCTATAATTTTATAGCTCGGTGTGGAGTTGCATTGCAACCGGGTGCCGTGACCCATAGAACGGCAGAGGTGTTAGAAAGGCCTCGACCCCTCACCAAGAGGGAGTGCTTGTCCTTTACGCAAGTACTCGAATTGGTTCCCGCGGACTGGTACCAGGTACCTATTCAAGGCAGAGCCACAACGTCGACGCCAGCAGAGCCTCGACTTCGGCAGAGCCACAACGTCGACGCCAGCAGAGCCCCGACTTCGGCAGAGCTACAACGTCGACGCCAGCAGAGCCTCGACTTCGGCAAAGCCACAACGTCGACGCCAGCAGAGCCTCGATTTCGGCAAAGCCACAACGTCGACGCCAGCAGAGCCTCGACTTCGGCAGAGCCACAACGTCGACGCCAGCAGAGCCTCGACTTCGGCAGAGCCTCGACGCCGGCAGAGTTACAACGTCGACGCCCGCAGAGCCTCGACTTCGACAGAGCCACAACGTCGACGCCAGCAGAGCCTCGACTTCTGCAGAGCCACAACGTCGACGCCAACAGGGCCTCGCGGCCCAACGTTTCTAATTAGCACGTCGCCTGTGGAGTTGTACTCCCGCGGCCAACACTCACATTAGCACGTCGCCTGTGGAGTTGTACTCCCGCGGCCAACAGTTCGCATCAGAGCGTCGCCTGTGGAGTTGTACTCCCGCGGCCCAACGTTTCTCATTAGCACGTCGCTTTGTGGAGTTTTACTCCCGCGGCCAACACTCACATTAGCACGTCGCCTGTGGAGTTGTACTCCCGCGGCCAACAGTTCGCATCAGAGCGTCGCCTGTGGAGTTGTACTCCCGCGGCCCAACGATTCTCATCAGCACGTCGCCTTGTGGAGTTGTACTCCCGCGGCCAACACTCACATTAGCACGTCGCCTGTGGAGTTGTACTCCCGCGGCCAACAGTTCGCATCAGAGCGTCGCCTGTGGAGTTGTACTCCCGCGGCCCAACGTTTCTCATCAGCACGTCGCTTTGTGGAGTTGTACTCCCGCGGCCAACACTCACATTAGCACGTCGCCTGTGGAGTTGTATTCCCGCGGCCAACAGTTCGCATCAGAGCGTCGCCTGTGGAGTTGTACTCCCGCGGCCCAACGTTTCTCATTAGTACGTCGCCTTGTGGAGTTGTACTCCCGCGGCCAACACCCGGTTCGCTCGTACCCCAGTGGAGTGGGGACAGGTTCTTTCACCACAGCGTCCATCTGTGAAGGCTATCAGAGGCCATACATCTATTTTGTACCCATTTATACATTTTAAGACCATTTCCAAATATTTTATATAAGCTTAATTGTTGAATTAGAATTACGAATTATTGAACTAATCTAGAAATTAATAAAAGAGAGAATTCATTGAAGGAAGCCTTGTGTCTCAATCAAATAAATAACTGGACGGATCCTGGACTCGGCTGAGTCACATACCCTGGCCAGAGAGGGAAAAGTTTCGTTGCATGACTTCTACTTGTTCTATTACATAATTTTATAAAGTGAAAAAAAAAACTCGCACGTTACTTACGGTTGTATACCGTATTTTCCAATTAAGCTAATTCCAAGAATTAAGAAAACAATAAGATGTAAAATTTATGAGTGCACATTCATTTTCATATTCCAGTTGAAACCCTTATAAGAAAAAAAAGAACATATCAACAAAAGGGAAATTGAGATAACGAAGAGATCCGTCTCCGTGTTCGATCATGTTCGGTTTAATTCCGCGTAATTCTATCACATTCTTCGGAAATTTTTACATTAATTTAATTACGGGCAAATTCGAGTCAAGGCACAATTGGAAACCAAGTAATTAAATAAAAACCACAACAGCAAGAACAACAATGCGAGTTTCATATTTCTTAAAATAACAACTCCACGCTTCAGACCGTGGATGCGAGTCACAGCTCGAACCGCTCCCTTAATGTTTACGTTAAGTTTTACTACACTTCTGGAGCAGCGTCTCAAAAGCGAAGCAATTAAATAAACAACAACACTACTGCTTACGCAGCTTCTGCTTAGGCAGCCTCTGCTTAGCAAGCTGCCCCCCCAAGAGCACAGACATTCCCTCAGCTCTTAATCCTACATGCAAACATTAAAACTACAACAACAACTACAACAGCATACTTCCAAAATTTCCTAAAAAATAACGCACGTCGCTCCCCTCCCTGCTTCCTTACCAACACCCCAACCAACCGTCGGGCTGACCGATCGTCAGCCGCTAGCCGCCAGCCGCCAGTCCGTTAGCCGTCTGTCCGTCTGCCAGGCCACGGGGGTTGCCACCTGACTCGACCAACAGGGCTTCCACCCTTCGAAAAAAATCCCACGAAAAGTCCTAAAAATTTTTCTTTTAAATTTTTTTTACAAATTTAAAAAAATAATAATAATAATAAAAACAAGTAAGAGTGTTGTCTTCGACCTGGCCGAAATCTAAATACCCTACACCCGAGTAACTGAAAAAATTAATTTCGCCACTTAACAACTTTTGTATAAGTAGGCGGACCACGCCCATTTCGGGAAAATGTTTTTGTAATGTCTCTAGGTACTGTTAGATATAATTAGGAAGTTTTTAATATTTTGAACCGTTTATGGGATATTGACAATTTTTTTATGAGTGGGCTGAGCACGCCCATTTTTTTATACAGCAATTTGTATACGTGTAGATACCTCGTGATTAAGGGCCAGATTCTGTATAGTCACGGCATTCTGAAAGACGAAAATTTCGTCTCGTTAGGGCTTTACGTCGCACTCACGCTGTCGTTAAAACAGTTACCGCTTGTCGGTAATAGATCTCAAATTTTCAGTGTTGTTTAAAGCATTTATGTATATTGCAACTGCCGTAAATTAAGAATATTTGAGTGGAAATTGTTAATCACTCAATAAAATTGTTTTTTTTTGTGCAAATATCTGACGTAGGAACAAAGCTAAACTGAAAAATTATCGAAAGAAAAATTTCAAGATATAAATATACCCGATATCTTATTTTATTACGCTCAGTTTGAATTATCTATATTTTTATATTCTACCTTGTCCAACACTGAAAACAGCTTTTTTCTGTATGCTTGTGGTTCGATTGCAGTGCTACTGAACTTGGTGGTGTAAGTGGTGGTCGTTTCGCCGCTAGTGTCTTCCTGCCTTCTAATAGCTGCCCTCCTACATCGTAGGAGAAACCATTGGCGAAGCCGATGCTCATAAAAGCAAAATGCTTGCAACGGTTTGCTCCAAAGTGATTGAAGGGCCGCCACCAACCCCAGCCTTTTTAACAAAATTTCTTTAACAAATATATTTTTCTACTGCTCACAGATACCTTCTCCTTCCTTGCATACAGCAAAATGAAACTGATAACGCGAAATAATGAATGGCGACATAATTGCACTTCTAATTACATATCCATATGCAGACAGAAAGGGTGCTTGTGAGGCTAATGAATGATCCCAGAGAACGAAAATTAACCGAAAAAATCACAAGCACTTGGTTAAAATTTGACCAAGCCTGCGTCGCAGATTCATTTTAGTTACCACACATGAATTTCGTTTCATTTACCGCACATTCAAAACAAAAAAACCTCCTGACGGCAGCCTTTTCTTTACCGTCTCATTTATCAGCTGGTAACTCCAGCTTTCGTCTTTCAGAATAAACATTTCTTACGACAAAAGACGAAAGCTCTTTGCAGAGACGTTAGTCACGTCTTAAAGAATACCAAAAGACGAAAATCAGCTGATTTTAGGACGAAAGTAGACGAAATCAGACGAAAGTGACTATACAGAAGCTGGCCCTAAATTTCGTATTAATATCTTATACCGTGTACAAGATATTGACAACTTTTGTATGACCGTTTTTGGCAACTTATTGGTAATGCGTGAAAATTACATTTCAATATCTTATACCGTTCATTAGATATTGCCAACTTGGTTATCAGTGGGCGTGGCACGCCAATTTTTGTCAAACATTTTAGCAATGACACTATATGTTCCGGAATAAAATTATACCTTAATATCTTACACGGTTTATGAAATATTCAGATTTTAACATTTTTTGAAACTAGGTGCCTTTACATTCCGTATGTAAAGTAGGCGTGGCTGTTTACCGATCTCGCCCATTTTCAATCCCAAAAAGCCCTACATAACAAAGAATATTTGTGTCAAATTTTAATCGCGATATCTCTTTTCGTTATCTCGTAATTGTGATTTCAACAGACAGACAGAGGGACGGAAGAACAAAGTGAATATACCCTACTCCCTTCGGGTGTAGGGTATAATCAAAAATAAAAAATTCTCTATCTGGCCACTCTGTACACAAAAATCCACGATCTGGCCACTCTGTATACCAAAATACTCGATCTGGCCACTCTGTCCACCAAAATCCTCGATCTGGCCCCTCAGTGAGGGTTTGTTGTTGTTGTTGTTGTTGTGCTCCACATTTGCTCAACATTTGCTCAACATCAACATGCACCGCATGTGGTGCTATGATTTTACCTGTTGTTGTTGTGGATTAGAACATACATTTATAGACTTCTTAACTACAACAATTACAGAAATAATAACCACAATCACAATCATGCAAGCAGCCAAATATTGGATAATACAACAACAATTATTAGCCAACTAACAACGATATAATACAAGTAATAACAATAGTTATAGACAACAACAAACAATTAGTAACCGAACAATTACTAAATATAGAAATCACTTACCTGCACCAATCACTTACCTTTTTAGAATAAGGTTAAAGATGCTGGTGCAGGTGACATGAGGACGTGTATTCTTTGCAGGCAATATCTTAACATATTTATTCTCTCAAAATATAGAGGTAGGGATCTCACGGCGATCAGGCTAGAAGTAGGAGGCACAACATACTGTATGGCCTCGGCTTATTTGATGTATGATGCAGGAGGACCTCTGCCTGCGGAGGATCTCAGACAGGTCATCACTGCGGCTAACTCGTCCAGAGTGGGACTCGTGATATGCTGTGATGCAAACGCTCACCATCAGCTATGCGACAGCAACAATAACGAAAAATGTGAGTTACAACTTGATTATTTTTTATCTACGAACCCCTTTGTATATAATATGGA
Organism: Sicus ferrugineus; assembly: GCA_922984085.1. Classification (NCBI taxonomy): domain Eukaryota; kingdom Metazoa; phylum Arthropoda; class Insecta; order Diptera; family Conopidae; genus Sicus; species Sicus ferrugineus. The sequence goes on from OV277348.1 coordinate 31,359,183, forward strand.
TAGCGAGCCAACATTTATAGTTAAGAATAGGCAAGAAGTGATCGAAATCACCCTAACTTCTGAAACGCTTTATATGAAGGTAGTTGATTGGAAGCCCTCTAGGAAGTACTCTTTCTGCGAACACATATATATAGAGTTTTCTATCATAGGTTCACCATATAGGGCGGAATGGGGGTCATACAAAGGAATTTTTACGAGAAGACTGAACGCAGCTTTTAAAGAAATACCTCGTGACATTAAGAAACTAGAACAAATAGTTGACCATGTAACGAAAGCCTTCAACGAATCCCTGGGATTACCGTGCCCGCTGATTAAAACTCTGTGTGAAGACAACCTACAACGGTGGTCAAAGAAAATTGGTGCCGAGAAAAAGTCCTATGGAAGGATTTTCAATAAAGCTAAGTCCACTAGACTTGAAAAGGACTGGACTGCCTACAAAAAGAAGCTTTCAATAATATTAAGCCCGATAATGTTCTGAACGCACTGTCCAACCTTTGTTTAGAGCCAGGAATAGTGAATTAGTTAAAGCTTTTTTATAGGCATCCCTGCTCACTTGAGCGTGTATGCAAGAGATTTGTTGTTGTCTATAAGAGGCACACCGCAAGGAGCGGTTCTCTCCGCGCTCCTCTGGAATAAAGCGGTGGACAGAGTTCTGAAAGCAATAGATATAGATGGATGCAAATTGGTTGCGTATGCCGAGGATGTAGCAATAGCTGCGTTAGGCAAACTCCCATCTAGCTGGAGGGACAGTCTACATGGCATCCTTGTCAAACTCACAAAATTATTCCCTACTAGACTGTAACTGTCCTGTTCACGGACCAGTACATGGCCTCATGTGTTGTGTCATTAACACTTAACGGAAAAAAGGTAACTTTTACTGATAGGGTCAAGTACCTGAGATTGACACTAGTCAGGAAAGCCTTAGTGGGAATCTACACACGTAAACGGGCCATAGGCAGATCCTGGCGGTCCTGGTGGTATGGAACCACCAACAATAATTCTATAAGGGAGGAAGTGTGAATGCCACTCTCTATGTGCAAGCACATTCTAAGTCAAAACGTTATCTCCATCGCCAATGAAAGGGAATAATTTGTCAATCAATGAATGTAAGGAGATCATTGGATCTATTATCACTGAAAAGACCTTTAATTTTAATAGTGGTTGGCGTAATTACGGTGCACTGTCTGACGCGTACATGCGTCAAGACTGAGACTTCTGTAGAAGCTGTCAAGATGACAGCTCCTCTGTGACTGTCCGGAACTTGCAAATAAAAGATTTCAGGTTCTGAGTTCTTATTTATGTCATGGTCTGACGGAACTCAAGGACGCGAGCAGAGGAAACTTAACGGCTGAGTCTAAATGGTTTACTCACTGAAATTAAATTTATCTGAGCGTTAGTGGAATAGAAGACTCTGCAGGGATAAAAATGGTTCTGCGAAGTGGTATAACAACGGGCTTCTGTAGGCCTAAGTGATCTGGGTACAGCCGGCTGCCACATTAACCTAACCTAACCTATTATTCTGCAAAAGGGTGGGCTCTTCAACAGACCTGGCACTGCAACTTGTGATCTATTGTGCCAATACCTAACCTACCTGCACCAGGACATATGGAAATAGGAAATTGAGAGACACAACCACAATCGATACAAGAAACTAAAAATTTTCCCTTAAGCGACTCTCACGCAACTTACCATATATAGGAGTCAAAAACAAAGTAAGACCACTTAAATTCATAATTGGCGTACATGCGTCACTGGAGCAACTCATTGAATTATAAACCCTGGGTTATATCACCCTAAGTGGAAAGTACTTACTTAAAATTTAAATGTAAAAACATTGCAGCATACCGTACAAGTTACCGAAAAAGTTAACATTCCATCGTTTGAAGAGTTAGGAAACTCAAAGGAAAGAATCGGAATGTTAGTTTGCGCTCGCGATCAATATGATGGTTTTTTAGGTAACAAAATTTTTAAGCAATTAAAAGCGACAATAAATGCTTCCTATAATCAGCTCTCCGCTCAAATTAAAAATGTTAGGATCTACTCTGGAAATAGCGATGACGAAATAGATTTGTTTAACGGAAAAGGAGAGTATATAGTTCAAATTCCTGTTTGTCAAACTGAAGGTCTTTAAAAATGGAAAAAATGTTTAAAAAGAAGGTATAGAAATATTAGAGGGGATTTATGAAACAATAAACGTTAGCTTCATAAATGTTAACGTTCAAATTTTAAATGACGAACCACATTCAGTTTTACATTAAGGGAAACCCTACCTGCAGACTATCAAAACTTTTATTACAGAATAATCGAAAGGAAATCTATCTATTAAAAAAAAAATTGAATCGAAGATCATGGTAGGGAAGAGAAACGAAAACTTATCCCATTAATTATTATAAATTTATTTTTCAGTGATTAATTATTATAAATTTATTTTTCAGTCTTTAATTCGTCAATCTCAGCATGGGTTTGTTCCTGGACGCTCGACTACTACAAATCTTAGTACTGTCACGAATTGCTGTATTAAAGCTTTTGAGAAACATTGCCAAGTTGATACGGTTTATTCGGATATTTCAGGTGTTTTTGAGAAACTCTCCCATAATATTTTGATTTGTAAATTAGAAAAAATGGGATTTCATTCTACATTTTTAAATTGGATAATTTCATATCTTACAAATATACGTAGCAAATCTTCTGTTGTTATTGAAAGTATTCATTTGGTGTGCCTCAAGGTAGTATTTTGGGACCACTCGTTTTTGTATAAATGATATTTCCTCATGTTTTCATTCCATAAGATTTCTTTTGTTTGCTGATGATCTTAAAGTATTTTTTTAAGCAAATGTATTGCTGGTAGCACTTTAATGCAAAACGGGCAAAGTAGTCTTTATAATTAGTTTCGGAATAATAATATTGCTTTAAATTTTAATAACTGCTCCCATGTCACTTTACATAAAATTCGAGCTCCAATTCTTACATCGTATGCTTCGAATCTCGTACGTGCTTCTTTTGTTTGGAATCCTTTTTACACAATTCACATAAAGTGTATCGAGCAAAATCAACATAGATTTTTGAAATTTGTTTTACGTACTCAATTCTTCAATCCTTCACCTCCATACAGAACTCGTTTTTTGCTGTTAAACATGTATCCTCCTGAATTGCGAAGAGTGCATCATGTTGTCATGTTATTTATGATTTAGTTAATGGATTTATAGATGGTAACTATTTACTTGAGTCCATTTCCTTTCATATTCCATCTAGACGTCTTGATTAATTTGAATATTTCCATATCAGTCATTCTAGTTCTAACTATGCCATCAATGAGCGTATAGAGCTTTAGTAACACATGAATATTTACAAAAATTATTGTATTGATTTATATATGACAAGAAATGTATTTTTAACACTAGTCTAATTCTGTTAAAACTCTTATACAATATTATGCCATCCGTTTCTAAACCCAACCGGTACATCTCTTGGAGAAGCCTGCGTCGTACTTGCTTTTATAGACACAAGGCATCGAGTTCTCGAACATTCCATGAGGCGAGATAATGTTGTAGTCTCCTTTCCTTGTATCACATATACCAGCGAGGCTTCGAATTCTCGAATATTCCATGAGACGAGAATATTGTTGTCTCTTTCCTATCGTGTGCTTCACGATTTCCTTGTTGCTAAGTGCGTTAAATACGTACTTGCGCCAACTGTACGCATGCCAAGCTTCATATCAATCGCAACACTATATAAACAAAAACAAGGTAGATTTAAAATTTGTATAAACATTTCTTCCAACAAGAAGAGAAACAAAAAGGCCGGTTTCATATTTCCACAGCATTCTTCAGTCCGTCCGACAGTCAGCCGCCATCAGGGTTGCCATCGGAATCCGCCCAAAAAATTCCATAAGCATTTGAAATCCCGTGGGAATCCGCAAGTAAAATCCCGTGGGAATCCACAAATAAAATCCCATAAGAATCTGCATTTAATTCAATCCCAAGATAATAAAAACATCCTTCAAAAAACCACGGTTGGAGCTAATTTCCTCGGCTCCAACCGATGCGGAATCCTTCATTGAGAATATTCAGGTGAGCAACTTTCGTCTTCCAACCTATATATGGAAGATAATTGGGTTGGGTGGGGGCTAAGCCACGAGAAGGCGCACCGTTTTCGTGCTGAACGCAGAGTTCTGCAGCTGGCCAATACCAATAGGGTTATCTCCCTCGGTTTTGGTCAGGTTTTTTGCCTGAAAGCAAATATAGCTCGTCCTGGGAGAGCAGATAAGTGCCGATTGATCAATGATTGTACTATTTAGAGTGTTTGACTGCGCTTTCCCACAGTCCTCCAAAATACGAAGACTTCGGCGGAATGAATTTCCATATTCCAAGAACTCTGAATAAGATCATTATGTTTGCGCCAAACATCCCTGTTTGCGTCAAAGAATTTCGTGGCGTTATCAGAAACTATTATTCTGATTTTTCCTCGCCTGGCGAGTCAGAGATGCTATGAAAACTTCGGTTGTTAACTCCCTTGACGGAGAAGCACAGAAATACTGCTGGATACACCTTGGCTGGAGCTCTGCCATGGATCTTGTGGGTCATTAGTAGTGGTCCGGAATAGTCTACGCCACTAATCTCTAAAGGGTAAGGTGGCGTGATTCTTTCTATGTGCAAGTCGCTCATGATTTGCTCTGCAGTCTTAGGTCGAATCCGATGACAAATTAGACATTGATGAATAACCTGTTTAATTGTTCTGTGAGAATTCAATACCCAAAATTAGTTACATAAATTTTGAGTAGTGTTCTACATCTAGCGTAAAAGTGGTAACGATTAAAATGGCCAATTAATACGTGTACAACAGGGTGGAAATGTGGAAGAATAATCGTGCCTCATGTCCGGTTATAATGACGAGTTGCGAATCATGTTGCCGACTCGAATAATAGCGACGAGTCCCTCAGCTTGAAATACGTGTGCCTTCAAAATACGTGTAATGAATCGATTGACGTACGTAAAAAACTTGCAAGATTTTCGTGTAATCATTTATAAATTTGATGTTAACTAAAATGTCTTATGTTTATTAAATAAGTAGAGTGATCTGCTCTCGACGTTGTTTTGGAAGATGCCAATGTGGCTCAAAGAAGGCATTCTGCAACTGTTGATGGTCATCACAAATGAAATTTGGTCCATGAGATCAAAGTTTATTTCCGTTGAGGTGATTGACACCAGAGCTGCGCGATGCAAGATCTGCACATGCCACCAGCTACGCGATGATTTGAGCTGCTGTACTTGGCGGGACTTTTGTCAGGGTGTCTGAATAAAAAAGGCCTCTTTCCCTACCAGCTATCCGCACAGAAATCCCAAGGCAGCTAACTGGACTCCTGTGCTGACGGAACTGAGGAAGAGTACCAGGAGGCTGTTTAACAAGGCCAAGTTGTCAAATATCTATGAGGACTGGGCCTTCTATAAGGCCGGTCTTAGAATCTATGAGCAAAACCAGGTCTACTAAAATGGACTCATGGAGATCGTACTGAAAGTTAATCTGTGAAGTCAATGAGGCGGCTGTACTGTGGAGGAACGGTAAGCCACTCTGCAACTCACCCAGTCCTCAACTGACTTTATTGCGGATATAGTGGATGAGCGTATTGTAGCATGGGTGGTGAATTCCTTTCAAAACTACAAATCTGCTGGACCGGATGGCATCACACCAGCTATGCTACAGAGGTCGCTCGGCGCAATAAGACCTTTACATCCTGAGAGGATGGAGGAGTGTTTGGGCCATATTCGTACCGAAGGGTACGCTACTCATGGGGTACGCCAACTCATTCCTCTTCAAAAGACTTCAGACCGATCATCCCTTTGTAATTTTTTTTTATGGCAGATGAAACCAAGCTCAGGGGATGTCCCCTATCCATGCAAAGCATTTGTCGGTTCCGAAGGGATGACAGGTTAGTGGGAAGGGGGAAAGAGGGAGTAGTGACGGTTTACACCTCGCTTAAAGGATTCGACGCTGTAAGTGGGCGGGAAGACATGCGCAGGGAGACTATTCCACAATCTACTGACGCGACCGAAAAACGAATTCTCACGATAATGCGTGGTAAGTTTGAACGGAATCGCGACATAAAAGGGGTGCACCCCTCTGGAAAGCCGAGTTGTTCTGCTAAATACCTGAACCGGAGGAATCAGGCTAGCTACTTCAGAGGAACATTTACCATGAAAGTAACGGTAAAATAATGATACACACCCCACATCACGACGACGACGATCCAAGGTTTCAATAGAGCTGGATACCCTACTGTCCCCTATAAGTTTTAACGCACGACACTAGACACGGTCTAGGAGCTGAAGATATGCCCGCGAAGCTCCCGAACATATATGCGAATTGTACTCCATTTTCGGACGGATATAGGTGGTGTAGATACAGCGAAGATCGGTTGGAGTGAAGTATTTCTTACACCGCTTAAGAAAGCCTAAGCACTTGGCTGCTTCTTTCGACACGTCAATGATGTGATCGTTCCAGCGAAGATCGCATTGGATTGACATGCCCCGAACATCAAGAGCCACCGACTCATTAATATCCACAAGACCCATATTTATAGGTGGGAAGTTGTCACCCGCCAGACGCTTGTGGGTCAAAAAACAGCATTGGGTCTTCCGCGCATTAAAATCGACCCGATTCGCTCGAACCCACTCATGGATTTTCATATATCATTCATATTTCTGCGTCTTGTAGTGATCTCCAGAATAGAAGGACGCCTGGAGAATGAATATGAATGACAAATGCTGCTGTCATCAGCAGAGTAGACGGGGTTTGATATTAATGACAGAAGGTCATTGACAAAAATTAGAAAAAGAGTTGGAGACAGGACCGAACCCTGCGGAACTCCAGCATTAATGGAGTGCTCTTCGGAAGCAAAGCCGTCTATCACAACCCGAATAGAACGGCCGCTGAAAAACTCGATATCCATCGAGTGAAAATATTACCGACACCATAAGCAGTCAGTTTAGACACGAGTGCTTTATGCCACACCCGGTCAAATGCCTTGGAGATATCCAGCGCAACAACCTTGCTCACACCGAACTGGTGAATACAACTGTTCCACCGCCCAGTGAGAAAAGCCGTACTGGCGATCGCTTCTCAACTAGTTGCTCTCCAGATACCTCGTCAGGTTAAAATTTACAATGCTCTCCATGACTTTGGAGAGCACTGAGCAGATTTCTATTGGCCGGTAATTCGCAGGATTCGTAGCCTCACCTTTTTTGGGAACTGGCTGCACATTGGCAATCTTCCAGGAATTAGGAAAAACTCCTGAAGTAAACTATAAGTTAAAGAGATTGCGCAAAGGGCGAGCCAGTGTTGAGGCGCATTTTCTCAACACGTGGGCTGAAATGCCATCCGGTCCCGAGGAGTTGTTGACATTGAGGTCTGCAAGCACTCTTTTAACAGCCCACGTTCGAAAATGCATCTCAGGCATAGCATGAGATACACCATCGACAGCGGCAGTGGTTGGCTACTCTCAGGAAGAGAGCAGTTTTCAGCAAACATTTTGGCTAATAAGTTTGCCTTATCAACCGAGTGAGTGAAGATCTGATCATCCTTGAGGAGAGTTGGAATGGACGATCGCGTCTGATTCTCCACTCTCCCCACAAACGACCAAAAGTTCTTACTACCCTTATGGTACTCAAGAACTCTACATCTAAGGCGCTGCTCGTAGAGAGCTTTTTCGACTTTAGAGTGGCATTGCACCTGTTTCTGGCCTGATTGCGCAGCAGATTAGTATCAGCAGTTTTGTATAAACGCCAATTCCTAAATGCTTCCTCTTTAGACCTGACTGCTTGTCTGCAAGTCGCATTAAACCAGGAATGTTCTTTTGGTTTAATGGAAATTCTTTTCTTGGATATGAAAGACCTCATACCAAATAAAATTGTATTTTCTACCAATTTTGCTGCAGCATTTACGATCCTATCTCTGAAACACAATTGCCAATTGAAACGGCTGAAAAAGCAGTTCAGCGCGTCCCGATTAGCCTTCTCATAAAGCCACACTTTCCTCTTCGGAGCTGGCTGGTGAGCGGATTGAAGGCTAGAATATGGGAAGGTAGCAGAAATTGTAGCGTGGTCCGAATTACCAAGAGGTGCAAGAACATTCACATCATACTTGCTGTGATGTGAAGTTAGAAAAAGGTCCAGGATATTTTGGTTTTGCCCATCAACGCAGGGAAAGTGCGTTGGTTCCTTCACTAATTGAGTCAAATTATTAGACTCAGCAAATAACTCAACATACAAACCCTCAGGTGTTGTGTGACTCGAATGACGTAGCCAATTGGAATTATGAACATTGAAATCACCAGCAACAACAATTTCACTGTTCGGATACGATTCCAGAATTTTAGAAATCGAATCAGAGAGACTGTCCACTTTATCAAAAGTTGGCAGCCTCCCTATACCAGGGCTTCTATAAATGAAGCAGAAGTGCAGGATGTGCGACTGGATTTTGAACTTAACCCACATGGAGCTAAATTCGGCATCCGACGTGCAAAGGTGTTGCTGACACTGGTACGCAACATCACTACGAATGTATAAGGCGAGGCCTCTGTGCGGTAAAAACAATGGCAGTAAATGGTACCCCAGCATGTGAAAGTCCAGTGGATCTGCACCCTCAGACACCTGGGCCTCACCTAGTGCCATTATATGCGGTTGGTGAGTACAAATATGCGCATAGACCGCGAAGAAATTCGCCCTTAAGCCACGTACATTAGTGGAGTCTATGCTGAATTTTGTCATCGCCGCCCACTGTGGCGAAGTGTAAGGTCAGCTGTACAAGCGGCCACGCGTACGTGGCAAGCAAAGCAAAACGCGACAAGACAAGTGCTATGCCTTTATCTTGCCGCTCTTCAGCCCACAGCCGCCTGCACACCTAACAAGACCAGGAAGAAGGAGGAAGAGTGAAAACCAACGAAAGGCTGAGCTTTACTGCTGAGAGCATAAAAAAGCCCCTCGCATGTTTCTCTGCATTGCGTTAGATTGTCTATTTATTTGTTATAATTTCATCAAGCTTTATTTATTTGTTATTAAGTATTAAGTTATTAAGTAGTGCACTATTGATTGTTTGTTAAAAAGTGTTGTTTGGTGAAGCCTTATTGTTGTATTTTCGCGGCGTGGGTTTTCACTATTTGGATTTTATTTTCGCGAACACTGATTAAAAAATGTATTGGCGGGCGCACCGTCCGCCTCCGTCCGCGGTCACATCACAACTCACTGATTCCTACTTAAGACAGAGAGGTTGGTCGATCTGTACATAAGGGGAAATATAACGCGACGCCTATGCCAGTCTCAGTACGCCTACCTTTACACTGCGTAGTGAGAACTTTTGAGAAAACTTTAGAGATTAAATTATATACGTTACATGCCTTTCTCGACATAGAAGGTGCCTTCAATAACGTCAAAAGTGAGTAAATTATTGAAGCCTTCTGTACTTACTGGATTAATGAAATGCTAAATAGCAGAATTATCGATTCCGGCATGGGAAGGTGGCCAGCAATCTTAGGAAAGTGGCCACAAGAGGAACCCCACAAGGAGGAGTGTTATCTCCTCTACTGTGGCTCATAGTGGCGGATAGTATCCTAAGGGAATTCGTGTATACAAGAATCAAGGCTATTGCGTATGCAGATGATTAAGCTTGTAACGAAGTTCCCCGGTCTTCCGGTTTATAGCGTGGATGAGCTCGTCGGAATTCCACGGTTCGTCACAGAAATTTATAATTTTGCTGGGATTTCTGTCTCCAAATACACTTTATTTGTGGCTTAAAATATTACACTAATATTAGTAGTAGTCTTGGGCGATAGATACAGCGATCTTAACTATGCTGTCTAGGCGAGAGGAGCCGAGCCAAGCTGGGTGCTACTCGGTCAGGTCGAGCGTGTTGTTCTGCTTTTGCTTGTGACGCACCCGCGTACTGCTGCGTGAGCACACGGCCGTAACGTCCGATGAGTCTTTCGTCTCCGGTTACGTCTAGTGTACGAACTATATATATATCGCCGAACAGTCGATCCGGAGACACGCACTGACTACTAGACTGGTACCCGATCCGAAGGCACGCGATAACCAGGATAGTCGACAATATATATATTTATGCCTCCCGCTGAAACTTGGCTTACGCTTCGTCAGCGCGCCTGGTCTAAGGTCACGTCACGCGGTTCAAAGATATATCGTGCCGTGCAGACGATCCGAAGACACGCACTGACTACTAGACTGTTACCCGATCCGAAGACACGCGATAACCAGGATAGTCGACAATATATATATTTATGCCTCCCGCTGAAACTTCTTACGCTTCGTCAGCGCGCCTGGTCTAAGGTCACGTCACGCGGTTCAAAGATATATCGTGCCGTGCAGACGATCCGAAGACACGCACTGACTACTAGACTGGTATCCGATCCGAAGACACGCGATAACCAGAATAGTCGACAAAATATATTTATATAAATTCACTTGGGAACACTACCGCGTCCGTTGCGAAGTCGCGTAGAATTTGTCCGGTCTGTGATATTACGGCCGGTTCCCGTGGCTGATGTACTGATGATTATCCCAACAGTCTCCAGGAGAAAATGCGTACGTCAGCTTAGGCCGTCGATAGATTCAGAGCTCCGGCAGAACACGTCCGTTCGCTTCAGCAGTCGATCCAGGAAGAACGATCTGGTTCCGTTTTGCCTCGTTGCAAGCCTCTGCTTGCTTTCCATTCTGTTGTGTGCGTGTGTATGTTGCTCTGCTTCTGAGGTTGGCTCGCTCTCTCTCGCTTGTCTAATAGAATTCTTAATCTATTACATTTTGGTTTGTGTACCCACTAATCCTAAATGTACACCTTAACTTACAACCATTAATTCTAATTCTTTTACTTTAATTAACAGAATATCAATATAAAATGCTACAGAATACCAATATAAATAAATATCAGGAAGACGACGGCTGTCGTTGATTTGTGCAGTGACAAGAGCTCGCTGCCATCTCCGCTATCTCTGGCTGCGTCCCATGGAGTATCGCCACTCGACTTTGTTGGTCGAGTCTCACCGCATAACTGGGGTATCCGGCCAATGTTGACCCGTACATCGTCTTGTCTGGGTGGGCCGCTTGGTTGGTCAGAGGGCGCGGGATCTCGTGCGGCCACGTGCCCTTCTCAAGGACCTCGTCTGTCCAAATTGTTGGGTCCAGGACCATCCGCGTCATTTGTAGGGTTATAACTTGTTGGACATACCCCGGTCCGTGAATCGAGTCCGGTTCAGCCGCGAGTGTTTGAAATACCCGCTTCGGGTCGTCACCTTCGCTTTCCGGAGTCTCACACTCACTCCCCGGGTCGCCGTTGGCTTCGTCATCAATAGTCCGATCCATATCTGGGGTTCCGGGCTCGTAATATCCATAAGCGTCCGTGATTGTGTCTTCGCGTGGTGGAGCCGGGATTTCGTGCTGCCCTGGGGAATCGTCTTCGGTTAGGTACTGGAACTCGATCGGTGAACTATTGTCATCGATGACTATGGTGTCCTCGTTATCTAGGTCGTTTGGCGGGGTCGCCTTGTGCCCTGCTATTCCCTTGGTGTGGTCCGGAGGCCTACGCCTAAACTCTCTTGGTCGTCTGAGGCCTCTCGTCGGGTCTTCAACGGCGGTTCCTCTTCCGGGTCGGCGATCATTCTTCGCAACCATATACGAGGATGCTTGTCACCTGGGTGGTCGATCACTTCCTCCCAATCGGCGCTGAGTCGACAAGTGCGCGGCTGTTCTCGGTCTGCCTTTTCCTAGTTTTGCCGGAATGTCTGGGCGATGGCGGTAAGTTTATCTTTATTTTGACTGGACATGTTATTCCTTTCGCGGTTGATTGACAACTGACTTGTGTTTTCTTTTCTTCGAGGATAATCACTTCGCTGGAGTGGTGTAATTCGGGAACACTTCTTGGGGTTGCGTGTGTGTGTTGTGTCTGTACCCTTGTATTGACTGATGGCCGACCATTGCTGTTCATCCACGTTTTTGTTGGTTTCGTTGTTGTTTTCGTTGGGCTGATGGAACTCTTTTAACTCGGCCACGTGGGCCGATCGTGTTCGCTTGTCCCCTGGTCTCCTAATTTTTGCGATTACGGGCGAGACGAACCCTTCCACCACGAATCATCCATCATAACGTGGGGCCAGTTTGGCCGCAAATTTGTCCACGGCTTTGGAGAGCGGGTGTTGTTTCAGCAATACCTGTTGCCCGATCTTCGACTTCCATTCTCGGCGTCGCAGGTTGTATTGTTTAGCCTGATTTTCTGCCGCCTGCCGCGTGTTTTCTTTCGCGAGGGCAAAGGCCTGTCGGATGCGTGCTGCGTGCTCTTCGGGGTTACTTGTACTATGCCCCGTTCCTTCGATTCCTCGGTCAAACAATGCGTTTGGCAGACGGGGTTCCCTGCCTTGAACCAGGAATGCGGGCTGTACCCGGTTGTTTCTGATGTGCTGGAATTGAAGGCTAGGCTGAGTTCCGGGAGGAGTTCGTCCCACTTGGTCTGTTGGGATCCGGCATATTGTGACAACATGGTCTTAAAAGTGCGATTGGCTCGCTCGGTCGGATTTTCCTGGGGAGTGTATGGGGCGGTATACCGGTGTTTGATTCCGAGTTCCTGTACAAAGCGTTGAAACGCTCTGCTGGTGAATTGGACGCCGTTGTCTGAGATAAATATCTTAGGCACCCCGGGCCATGATCCGCTCTCGAAACGCCCTTATGAACGTCTCTTGTGTTGCTTTCCGGCAAGGAATTAACTGCACCCATTTCGAGAACTTATCGGTGAACACCAACAGGGCCCTATTTCCGTGTGTCGACTTTAGTAGCGGCCCGATGAAATCTGCTGTCACCGTCGTCCAGGGTTCCTCCGCGAGGTGGGTCAGCATCTTGCCCGCTGGCTTCTGTTGCAGTACTTTGTAGCTCTGGCAGTTTTCGCATCATCGCACGTAACGGCTAATTTCACGATACATCCCTGGCCAGTAATACTTCTGGGCCACCCGGTCGATGGTTTTTCGTATACCCAAGTGTCCTGCCGTAGGCGCGTCATGATTCTCTCGAATTACCTCTCTTCGTAGGTTTCCGGGCACGCACAGCTTCCATTGTACGTAGTCCTCGTCATCGAATGTTCTGGATGCATGCCGGTACAGTTTCTCCTTCTAGATGCAATAGTCGGGCTGCTCAGCGGGTCTTTCCTGAACTTCCCCGTACTTCTTCTCATACCAGGACTCAGAAGGGTTTTCTTTGGCGCTGGCACAAACTGCCTCCCAGGGTTGGCGAGAGAGTGCGTCAGCCACCACATTCTGCTTGCCACGTTGATATTGTATATCATAGGTGTGTTGTTGTAGCTCGAGAGCCCATCGGGCGATCCGCCCCGAGGTGTTCTCTATCGAGTTGAGCCACTTTAAGGATAAATGATCGGTGATGATGGTGAACGCATACCCCTCGAGGTATGGCCGCATCTTGCGCACGGCCCACACCACCGCCAGGCACTTCTTCTCGGTTGTGGAGTAGTTATTTTCAGCTCCATTTAGGTGGCGGCTTGCGTAGGCTATTACCCGCTCCTGGCCGTCCAATATCTGCGTTAGCACGGCCCCCAGACCATGGTCGCAGGCGTCCGTCTGTAAGCGAAAGCGTTGCTCGAAGTCGGGGCAGGCTAGCACCGGTGCCTCGGTGAGACGGCGCTTTAAGTCCTCGAAGGCGCCTTGCTGATCCTGACTCCATTTGTAGTGTTTCCCTTTCTTTAACAAGGAGGTGAGCGGCTGGGTCGTTTTAGCGAATTCTGGCACAAATCGTCGGTACCATGAGGCAATCCCTAGAAACCTGCGAAGTTCCCGGACGTTCTGGGGCGGTCGTAGCTCTCTGATGGCAGCGATTTTGTCAGGATCTGTGCGTATACCCTGCTCACTGTTCACGTGTCCCAGATATTTAATTTTCTTTTGGAAGAATTCGCACTTCTCGAAATTTATGCGAAGTTTAGCTTCCTTTAACCGTCGGAAAACCTCTCTTAGGTTCCGCATGTGCGAATCCAGTGTATCCCCTGTTACGATGATATCGTCCAGGTATGCAAATGCCACCGGCTCCATGTCCGGACCGATCACGGTGTCGAGTGCTCGTTGGAACGTAGCGGGCGCAGAGTGGAGGCCGAACGGCATCACTTTCCACTGATACAGCCCGTGTCCCGGTACCGTGAAAGCGGTGTAACCCTTGCTGGATTCTTCCATCGGGATCTGCCAATACCCATTACGCAGGTCAAGACTGCTTATGAACTTGGCATCCCTGAGTCTGTCTAATATGTGATGAATTCGTGGCAGCGGGTAGGCGTCAGGTATGGAGCGGGAGTTTAGTTGTCGGTAGTCAACGCACAGTCGCCATTTCCCCGTCTTCTTTTTAACTAGAACTATCGGCGCGCTATGCGGACTCCGGGATGGCTCGATACAACCTTGCTTCAGGAGCTCGTCGATCTCCTCGTAAATAATCTTTTGCATAGCGGGATTTCGGGGGTAATAGCGTTGCTTAATCGGCCGTTCGTCGCGCATGATGATATGGTGACTTGCTATAGTTGATGCTCCTTGAATCTCGTTAAACCCGTGCAATTCTTTCTTAAGAAAAACGTCGATCCGTTCTGGTTCGGTCAACTCCTCCCTGGCTATGGAGCATCTGGCCTGGACGGGCCCCGTGGATGGTCCAGTGATTTCGGTGGTGTGGTCGCCACATCGGATGGTCGTCCCCATACGGGCTAGGAAGTCGTACCCTAGTATTAGCTCATCCACAACATTCGGTAGAATCAGTAGTGTGATCACACAGCTTTTGGTTCCCAAGACCACTGGGATTGTGAGCGCTCCTCTAACTACTTGTGCTTCACCGTTCGCCAGGCAGATTCGCGTGTCTATCTTTTGGTATTTTCCTGAAATACGCAAACGGTGCGCCGTCTGGCTGCTCATAAAGCTTCTTGTGGCGCCGGTGTCTAGAGTGGCATCAATACACTCGCCTGCGATTGTCACCGTGGCTATTATGCGCTGTCCGTCCGTTTTGAGGTGGTTTGGAGTTCTCGAGGTGCTTTGGCCGCCTAAACACCCCCTCGATTCGGGTGTCGGCCCTGCCCGTTTCCCGACTGCTTTTGGCAACATTCGACCGTCCTGGTGCCCTTACGACCACACTCCCAGCAAAATACTAGCTGTTTCCCCTGACAACTATACGCGTAATGCCCCTCGCCACCGCACCTTCGACATGCCGAGCGGGGGTTCTTGACGTGGGTGTCTCGCTCGTCTACAACTTGACGGTGGTATTCGTTATTTCGTGCTTGCCCTTTTGACTTGTTGGATTCCACCGCTCCCGTGGGTCTTTCTGGGAAAGAGTACGCTTGCTCGTCCGCCCTCAAATTCTCCCAGTCGCCTGCCAGGGTTACCAGCTCTTCTAACGTCTTGAATTCGCTCCTCTTGACGTAGAGTTTTAGCTTACCGCTACTATTACGGTAGATCCGTTCCAGGCGTTGTTCTTCTGTTAAATCGGCATGTCGCATTAATCCTTGCAATGCAACCACGAAATCCTTGAAATTTTCCCTTGGTCGCTGTTGTCGTTTCCGTATATCATCTTCCGACCTCTCGAAGAAACGGGACGGCAAGAAAAATTGTAGAAAATTTCGTCTGAAGGAGGACCACGACGTCCATCTTTTATTGTTGCATCGGAACCATTGCGCCGCTCGCTGCTGTAACATCTCTGGTATGGCTTTCGGAAGGCCGTCGGTATCTATATTGTATACCTCCGCCAGCTCTTCCACTCTCTTTAAAAAGACCAGTGGGTCTTGCACTCCATCGTAGTTAACACCTCACTTCTTGATCCGGTCAAGTGTTGCCATGTAGTTTCCTGTGGTGTTTGTGGCCCCTCCGACTGTGGGATTACCATTAAAATATCCTCCTGGCATCGGATCTAGGAACCGTCGCCAATCTTGTGGTTCCTCTGCAGTCGTTCTCATTGCGTCCACGGTGGGTGGGACTGGAACTTCTAGTGCTAACGGTGTTTTCGAAGCTCCCTCCAACGGAGTTGGAGATGTGATCTGTCTGTCGGTTTCTTTCAGCCGGTGGAGACATGCCTGTTCCTCTTTAGATAGCTCGGGTCCTGTTGCAAAAGCCACGAGTCTTTTCCGAAGTTCTTCGACCGAGCCATCAGTTTCTAGACCAAAGTCTTGGGCACATTTTACCAGTGCCTCCTTGCGTAACGAGTACATCCAGTTAACTCCACCCATGTTGCCTTTGTGATATGACTTTAACTATTCACTTATCGCGCTTGCAGTTATCTATTTTAAGCGCACAACGGTGTTTGATGTTGGTAAATTGTATGTATTTGGTCAGAGTCCCTGTTCTGGCGCCACTGTAACGAAGTTCCCCGGTCTTCCGGTTTATAGCGTGGATGAGCTCGTCGGATGTCCACGGTTCGTCACAGAAATTTATAATTTTGCTGGGATTTCTGTCTCCAAATACACTTTATTTGTGGCTTAAAATATTACACTAATGTGTAGTCTTGGGCGATAGATACAGCGATCTTAACTATGCTGTCTAGGCGAGAGGAGCCGATCCAAGCTGGGTATACTCGGTCAGGTCGAGCGTGTTGTTCTGCTTATGCTTGTGACGCACCCGCGTACTGCTGCGTGAGCACACGGCCGTGAAGTCCGAAGAATTGGCTTCGCTTGCGACGCACCCGCGTACTGCTGCGTAAGCACACAGCCGGAACGTCCGATTAGTCTTTCGTCTCCGGTCACGTCTATTGTACGAACTATATATATATCGTCGAACAGTCGATCCGGAGACACGCACTGACTACTAGACTGGTAACCGATCCGAAGACACGCGATAACCAGGATAGTCGACAATATATATATTTATGCCTCTCGCTGAAACTTGGCTTACGCTTCGTCAGCGCGCCTGGTCTAAGGTCACGTCACGCGGTTCAAAGATATATCGTGACGTGCAGACGATCCGAAGACACGCACTGACTACTAGACTGGTACCCGATCCGAAGACACGGGATAACCAGGATAGTCGACAATATATATATATATATTTATGCCTCCCGCTAAAACTTGACTTACGCTTCGTCAGCGCGCTTGGTCTAAGGTCACGTCACGCGGTTTAAAGATATATCGTGCCGTGCAGACGATCCGAAGACACGCACTGACTACTAGACTGGTATCCGATCCGAAGACACGCGATAACCAGAATAGTCGACAAAATATATTTATATAAATTCACTTGGGAACACTACCGCGTCCGTTGCGAAGTCGCGTAGAATTTGTCCGGTCTGTGATATTACGGCCGGTACCCGTGGCTGATGTACTGATGATTATCCCAGCAGTCTCCAGGAGAAAATGCGTGCGTCAGCTTAGGCCGTCGATAGATTCAGAGCTCCGGCAGAACACGTCCGTTCGCTTCAGCAGTCAATCCAAGAAGAACGATCTGGTTCCGTTTTGCCTCGTTGCAAGCCTCTGCTTGCTTTCCATTATGTTGTGTGCGTGTGTATGTTTTTTTTTGTTTTTTTTTTTTTTATGGCAGATAGAACCAAGCTCAGGGGATGCCCCCTATCCATGCAAAGCATTCGTTGGTTTAGAAGGGTAAAGGTTAGTGGCAAGGTGAAAAGTGGGAGTAGTGTCGATTTACACCTCTTTTGAATGCATCGACGTTATAAGTGGGTGGGAAAACATGCGCAGGGAGACTATTCCACAATTTAACTGCGCGACCGAAAAACGAATTATCGCGGTAGTGGGTAGTGCGATGGAACGGGATCGAGACGTAAAAGGGGTGCACCGCTCTGGAAAGCCGAGTAGATCTGTTGAATACCTGAACCGAAGGGATCAGGCTGGCTACTTCAGAGGAGCAGTTACCATTAAAGTAACTGTAAAATAAGGTTACACACCCCACATCCCGACGACATCCCAAGGTTTCAATAGAGCTGGATACCCTACTGTCCCCTATAAGTTTTATCGCACGACCTTGTATACGGTCCAGAAGCTGAAGAATTGCTTTCGAAGCTCCAGACCAAATATGCGAGTTGTACTCCATTTTCGGCCGGATATAAGTGGTGTACATACAACGAAGGTCGGTTGAAGTGAAGTATTTCTTGCACCGCTTTAAAAAGCCTGTTGCTCTGCTTCTGAGGTTGGCTCGCTCTCTCTCGCTTGTCTAATAGAATTATTAATCTATTACATTTTGGTTTGTGTACCCACTTATCCTAAATGTACACCTTAACTTACAACCATTAATTCTAATTCTTTTACTTTAATTAACAGAATATCAATATAAAATGCTACAGAATACCAATATAAATAAATATCAAGAAGAATATTTTTGGACATGCGGCTGTGCTCAAGAAGATAAGAAAAACAAGTAAAAGTGTTGTCTTCGGCTTGGTCGAAATCTAAATACCCTACACCCGAGTAACTGAAAAAATTATAATTTTGCCACTTAACAACTTTTGTATAAGTAGGCGGACCACGCCTATGCCGGGCAAATGTTTTTGTAATGTCTCTAGATACTGCTAGATAGAATTACGTATTAATATTTTGAACCGTTTATGGGATAATGACAACTTTTGTATAAATTGGCGGACCACGCCCATTTTGTATACAAATTGGTAATATCTGTAGATACCTCGTGGTAAAATTTTGTGCTAATATCTTAATCCCTTTACAAGATATTGACAACTTTTTTATGAATAGGCGTGGCACGCCCATTTTTGGCAAGCTTATTGGTAATGTTTCCTGTATATATCTTGATATAATTACATCTCAATATCTTATACCGTTGATGAGATATTTGCAACTTTGTTATCAGTGGACGTGGAACGCCCATTTTTTTGAAACGTTTTAGTAATGGCGCTATTAGTAATGTTCCGGAATAAAATTATACCTTAATATCTCACACGGTTTATGAAATATTCAGATTATAACATTTTTTGTAACGAGGTGCCTTTACATTCCGTATGTAAAGTAGGCGTGGCTGTTTACCAGTCTCGCCCATTTTCAATCCCAAATAGCGCTACATAACAAAGAATATTTGTGCCATATTAACTTTGAGACTAGTTGCTCACCTACACATAACTTCATGCGTTAGTAGTACTCTACACATTTCTGGATTTTTATCTTGTCCTTCGTAGACGATAGCCTGCAAGATAAGTTCAAAGACTGTAAATTAGTACTGGGAATTGTCGTTTCATTCGTTTTTTTTCATTCAATTCAAAAAGCGTTCATTTAAGCTTGAGCCAATTGTTCAATTTAATAACATAGTTTAGAGGAAACACGTAAATAGCAATTCGAACAAAGCGTTCAAATGGTGTGACGACAAAATTCTTGGTAGAAATTAGCCACACGATTAATATACAATTTTCCATTTTATTTACTATTTCCACTAAAAAATATTGTTATAATGTTAAGCCTTAAGTTAGAGTTGTGACGTTACCGCAGTCGGTGTCGGTTGGTGCGCTCACCAACATTTTAGTTTGTGGAATGTTCGCGGAAATAGAAATGAAGCAAACAGTTCAAAATGCTAAGTCAACCCACGCCGCGGAACACTTATTTATATTTTAAATATATATTTAATTTTAAATTTATATTTTATTTGGTATTAGGTCTTTCATACCCAATAAAAAAATTTACATAAAACCAAAATACCATTAGTAGAAGGGATATGCGGGTTCTGGAACCTAGCAGCACCCGTGTATTTCGGTGGTGCGCACCGAGCGCTGTGTGTGTGTAAGAGTGAGACAGTGGACGTAGCGTGTGTAAAAGTGAGACAGAAGAAATGGGTAGAGAACGCAGTTACCAGATGGAGGGATCTTTCATGTAATTTTTGTAGGGATTTGAGGATAATTCTCGGTGTATTTTTCGAGGATTTTTCTTGGGATATTTTCATAGAATTTTGACAGGTGGCAACCACAGAGGCTGCACGGACGACTGCTGTATGCTGGAGGCTGGTGGCTACTCAGACGGCTGGTGGAGAAAGGCGAGAGATATTATGTAAAGGCTGAGTATGGGGAGAGCATAAGTGGCTTGCCGGGGAATTGTTGATATGAATATGTAGAGTGAGTGTGGATGTTGTGATTTTTGATTTATTCGTTGTGTTTATGAGAGAAGCGAACTGGAGCTTCCGTCGCATAGGAATAGTGGATTTATTTTGAGGAAATATAAGGTATGTGGCTGTTGTTGTTGGTGTTGTATTTTCAATGTTTGTAGGGCGCAGAGCTCAGGGAATTCGTGTGGTCGCGGATGGCAGTTGGCTAAGCAGAGGCTGCGTAAGCAGTGGTAGTGTTGTAGTGGTCGTTGTTTATTTAATTGCTTTTCTTTTTAAAAGCTTCCTCAGAAATTAAATGGAAACATTAAGTGGACGGATTGAACTCCGGCCGTGCAGGCACGCATGATCTGGAGTCTGTGGGGCTGTCTAAGTACGGGTAGTGTTGCAGTTGTTTTTGTTGTTTATTTTATTGCTTTGGATCGAACTGTAGCTTGATCCGAATTTGGGTGAAATTGAATTAATGTAAACACTTCTGCGGAATGTGATGAATTAGGCGGAACTGAGCCGAATATGACTGAACATTCTTTGTTATCTCAATTTCGCTTCTGGTTTTATTTTCTTTTTTATTTTATAAGCTTATTTTCGGCTGGAGTATGAAAGGACTGAATGTTAAAATTTAACTTCATTCAGACTTTGAATTTCAAGTTATCAAGTTGCATGTGCTCCGTGTGTGTAACAGAGAAGAAGATAATCGCATTATATGCGAGGTATGTAAATTTAATTATAAAATAAATATATTAAAATAGTAAGTAATTAGTAATTAATAAGTAATATATATTATTTATATAAATAATAAAACTAATAATAATAATAATAATAACAATAATATTGTATAATAAAAACAATAATAATAATAATAATAATAATTTTTTTTTTTTTTTTTTTTTTTTTGACGGGCGAGGTTGGGAAAAATACCTTCGTATCATGTAACGACCGTCGCCGTTACGTATGTGGTGTAGCCACTAAAAAACTGTTGAGGAGATAGTTACAGCGGCAGCGGCTTTAAATAGCGGAAAGGCACCTGGACCGGACGGGGTCCCTGCGGAGGTGCTAAAGGAGATGGCAAAGGCTGTGCCGCATTTACTGCTGCAGATGTATAACGCGTGCCTAACGTAGGGAAGCTTCAATACACAATGGAAGAAGGCGAAACTGATGTTAATCAATAAGGGAAAAGGAGACATTGGCACACCGTCAGCGTACCGACCACTTAGTCTGCTCAACACTGCTGGTAAGCTGATGGAACTCCTCATAAGGCCCGCCTACAGACAGTCCTGCAAAATGCAGGCGATTTGTCAGAACAGCAGCACGGCTTTAGAAGGGGTCGCTCAACGATCGGTGCAGTTCGGGAGGTAGTGGACGCTGTTCAGAAATCTAGGGAGGCGTGCCATCAGGCCAGACCATTGGTCCTCGGTTCTTAACATACGATACGACGGAAAGGATGATCACTCGGGAGATTACGGCGTGTGTTGCACAGGGCTCCATCTTGGGCCCTGATTTTTGGAACGTTCTGTACGATGGGCTTTTACGCCTAGAGTTGCCGCATGGCGCATCCCTGATAGGATATGCCGATGATGTTGCTGCTGAACAAGTGATGAGAAGGGTCGACGCTTGGATGAGTGCACACGGCTGAGTCTGGCCCTGGCAAAAACTGAGATAGTGGTGCTCACAAGAATGAGGGTACCAACGAGGATACTAAAGAGAGTGGGTGCTGAGAGAATTCGTACAAGGAACAGCGCGAAGTACCTTGGTGTCATGGATACTAAGTTAACATTTTGGCCCCATATACAGCATACCATAGAGAAAGCCACGAAAAGAACTGCGGCACTGAGCCGCCTAATGAGGAACATTGGAGGACCCAGCCCGAGTGTGAGAAGACTTGTCATGGCGACCACACACTCCATACTGCTGTATGGGGTTGAAGTGTGGGCTGAAGCGCTTCGTTTTAACAAGTATGGGAAGTGCCTGGCGAGAGTTCAGAGGCTAGGTGCGTTGAGGATTGCTAGCTCATATCGTACGGTCCCCGAAGCGGCGGAGAGAAGAGAGAGTACGAACGCTCATACTCTGGCAGGAGACATGGACTCGCAGCCCGAAGGGTAAGTGGACGCTACGATTCATCGCGGACTTGGAACCGTGGATTGGCAGATCGTTCGGAGAGGTGGACTACTATATGACGCAGCTCCTCTCTGGACATGGATATTTCCGCAAGTACTTGCACCGACTCGGGAAAGTAAGTAGTCCAAGGTGCCTCTACTATTCAGAAGCGGCACTGGACACCGTTGAACACACTTGCTTCCAATGTGAGACGTGGACAGGGAGTAGAGGAGAATTAGAACGGGTAATCGGCCCTGTGACACCTGACAATATCGTCAAGCTTATGGTGCATTCAGAGGAGGGCTGGCGGGCGGTTGCAGAATTCGCCGGGATAATTCTCCGTAAAAAGAGTGAGGAAGGAAACCTACGCGGCTGAACTGGAAGACAACGAATTCAAGGGGCAGTTCAGGAGACGAAAGGTGAAATTACCCCATCTGAAGTAATGCGAAAGCGGGTTCCGGAAGGGTTCCACCGTGGAAAAGGGTGTGGTTTTTAGTGCGATCGACGAATAAGGCAGTCCCACATAACCCTCGAGAGCGGTCCCTCGAGGGTATCTGAATGCACACTTTCCACATCCTTCGTAAAAAAAAAAATAATAACAATAATAACAATGCAATAAGAATGTTTTTTAAATATTTTCTCAATATTTTTATTCCAATATTTTCCTTAAATGTTTTTTATAGCCTGGTAGGATTGTACAATAAGTTTTTTAATCTATTTCTCTAATTTACAGCATCAACAAATACAAGAACAACAAAAAGTAAAAGATGAAGATGAATTCATGTTCAACGTGTGTGGACAGTGGTTCCCAGGAAACCGCAGCCTTAAGCGTCAGGTTAATGACAAACATGCTCAAAAGCAGGCATTCGAATGTGACAAATGTCACCAAAAATTTTCAAGACGGTAGGTTCTACATAAACATTAAATGACATTAATAAAACATAACGAAAAAAGACAGTAAAATTTATTCCACCCTCAACCATCATCATCAACATCAACATAAGCAACAGAATCATTCTCATAATCTTCACGTTTACCATCAACATTAACAGCAGCAGTAACAGCAGCATCTTTAATCCAACCTCAACCATCATCACCATCAACATCAGCAGTATCAATGCAAGCTCGAATTTATTGCTTCAACTTAAACGAGTATATAACTAAAAAGTGGAAGTGTTGATTTCGGCCTGGCCGAAATCTAAATACCCTACACCCGAGTAACTGAAAAAATTATAATTTCTCCACTTAACAACTTTTGTATAAGTAGGCGGACCACGCCCATTTCAGGTAAATGTTTTTGTAATGTTTCTAGTTACTGCTAGATAGAATTACGTATTAAATTATTGAACCGTTTGTGGGATATTGACACCTTTGTATAAGTGGCCGGATCACGCCCATTTTATATAAAAATTGGTAATACTTGTAGATACCTCGTGATAAAATTTCGTGTTAATATCTTATACGGTTTACAAGATATTGACAACTTTTGTATGAGTGGACGTGGCACGCCCATTTTTGGCACGCTTATTGGTAATGCTTCTCTATATATCCTGAGAAAATTACATGTCAATGTCTTATACCTTTCGTGAGGTATTTCCAACTTTTTTATCAGTGGGCGTTGAACGTCAATTTTTTTGGAAAATTTTAGTACTGGCGCTACATGTTCCGGAATAAAATTATACCTTAATATCTCAGACGGTTTATGAAATATTCAGATTATAACATTTTTTGAAACGAGGTGCCTTTAAATTCCGTATGTAAAGTAGGCGTGGCTGTTCACCGATCTCGCCCATTTTCAATCCCCAACAGCCCTACATAACAAGGAATAATTTTGCCAAATGTCATCGCGATATATCTTCTCGTTCTCCCGTAATCGTGATTTCAACAGACAGACAGACGGACAGACATGGTTAAATCGATTCAGGAGGTGACGCTGAGCAAGAATATATATACTTTTCTATATCTATCTCGTCTCCTTCTCTGCGTAACAAACGGACGAACAAAGTGAATATACCCTACACCCGAAGGGAGTACCTGAGGAGAAAGTACGCTATAATTGATATTATTTTAAGGGTAGGGAGTAGGGTATATTCACTTTGTTTTTCCGTTTGTAACGCAGAGAAGGAGACGAGATAGATATAGAAAAGAATATATATTCTTTCTCAGCGCACCTCCTGAATCGATTTAGCCCTGTCCGTCCGTCTGTCTGTCTGTCTGTTGAAATCACGATTACGAGAGAACGAAAAGAGATGTCGCGATGAAATTTGTCACAAATATTCTTTGTTATGTAGGGCTGTTTGGGATTGAAAATGGGCGAGATCGGTGAACAGCCACGCCTACTTTACATAGGGAATGTAAAGGCACCTCGTTTAAAAAAATGTTATAATCTGAATATTTCATAAACCATGTGAGATATTAAGGTATAATTTTATTCCGGAACATATAGTGTCATTACTAAAATTCTTGACAAAAATTGGCGTGCCACGCCCACTTATAACAAAGTGGGCAATATCTAATGAACGGTATAAAATATTGATATGTAATGTTATCAGGATATATAGGGAAGCATTACCAATAAGCTTGCCAAAAATGGGCTTGCCACACCCACTCATAAAAAAGTTGTCAATATCCCATAAACGGTTCAAAATATTAATACCTTCGTAATTATATCTAACAGTACCTAGAGACATTATAGTACAAAAACATTTTCCCGAAATGGGCGTGATCCGCCTACTTATACAAAAGTTGTTAAATTATATTTTTTCAGTTACTCGAGTGTACGGTATTTAGATTTCGGTCAGGCCGAAGACAACACTCTTACTTGTTTTTATGACAGATAGAACCAAATTCAGGGGATGCCCCCTATTCATGCAAAGCATTCGTTGGTTTAGAAGGGAAAAGGTTAGTGGGAAGGGGAAAGGTTAGTGGGAAGGCGAAAAGTGGGAGTAGTGTCGATTTACACCTCTTTGGAAAGCATCGACGTTATAAGTGGGTGGGAAAACATGCGCAGTGAGACTATTCCACAACTTAACTGCGCGACCGAAAAACGAATTCTCGCGGTAGTGGGTAGTGCCTTGGAACGGGATCGAGGCGTAAAAGGGGTGCACCGCTCCGGAAAGCCGAGTAGATCTGTTGAATACCTGAACCGGATGAATCAGGCCGGCTACTTCAGAGGAACATTCACCATGAAAGTGACGGTAAAATAGTGATACACACCCCACATCCCGACGACATCCCAAGGTTTCAATAGGGCTGGATATCCTACTGTCCCCTATAAGTTTTATCGCACGACCTTGTATACGGTCCAGAAGCTGAAGATATGTTTTCGAAGCTCCCGACCAAATATGCGAGTTGTACTCCATTTTCGGCCGGATATAAGTGGTGTAGACACATCGAAGGTTGGTTGGAGTGAAGTATTTCGTGCACCGCTTTAAAAAGCCTAAGCACTTGGCTGCTTAAAAAAAAAATATATTAAAAAAAATATAAAATCATTTCAAACTAAAATGGCAATTTTAGTTTGAAATGAAGGACGAGGAGGTCGGCAGCATATTACTGTACGAGAGTAGAAAAGCTGAACCACATTAACCTCCTGCTGATCCAGAAGGAGGATCGGTCCCACCACGTGTGGATCAAAAATATTTCAAGGTAACTTAAATTAAAGTAATGTTTAGTAATTTCAAGAAACTAGTTTTGTATTTTCTCTCTTTTCTTTACAAATTATTGATGTTTCATTATATTATAAAACATGTATAATGCTCTCAAAATCGAGGTCGTTCACCAACACCTCGTGTAAAAGTGTTGTCTTCGGCCTGGCCGAAATCTAAATAGCCTACACCCGAGTAACTGAAAAAATTCTAAATTCACCATTTAACAACTTTTGTACAAAAAGGCGGACCACGCACATTTTGGGCAAATATTTTTGTTATGTCTCTAGATACTGTTGGATATAATCACGTATTAATACTTTGAACCGTTTATGGAATATTGACAACTTTTGTATAAGTGGAATACGCCCATTTTTGGTATACAATGCTCCCGGATACATCGTGATAAAATTACATCTTAATACCTTATACCGTTCATGATATATTGCCAACTTTGTTATGAGTGGGCGTGGAACGCCAATTTTTTGCCAAAAATTTTATTACTGGCGCTACATGTTCCGGAATAAAATTATACCTTAATATCACGCACGGTTTATGAGATATTCACATTATAAAATTTTTTAAAACGAGGTGCCTTCACATTCCGTATGTAAAATAGGCGTGGTTGTTATCCGATCTCGCCCATTTTCAAGACCAAATTGCCCTACATAACAAAAAATATTTGCGTCGAATTTCATTGCGATATCTCTTTTCATTCTCCCGTAATCTAGATTTCAACAGACAGACAGACAGACAGACAGACGGACAGACGGAGAGATGGACAGACCTTCGGTTCAGATATTCAACAGATTTACTCGACTCTCCAGAGTAGTGCACCCCTTTCACGTCTTGATCCCGTTGTAACGCGCCACCCATTACCGCGAGAATTCCGTTTTCGGTCGCTAACGATAATAACATCGAAGCTTTTAAAAGAGGTGTAAATCGACCCTACTCCCACTTTTCTCCTTTCCACTAACCTATCTTCCCTTCCAAACCAACCAATGCTCTGCATGGATAGGTGGCACCCTGAGCTTGGTTCTACCTGCCATAAAAAAAGGCACAAAGTGTGCAGTTTGATATTTCAAGCAGACATTGTACTCAGACTAATCTCTGAGCTCTTTCGAACTCAAGGGAGCCATAGGCCTCACGACACTATTAGTATAAATTTCTTTACAATCTCCCACTAAACTTCGAATAAATTTAGTGGGGGCATCCTGACCCGAATATACAACACACTTATTAAAATGAGAATTATACTTACAAACTATATAATTGCTAAAGGCTATAGGTATATAGATATAAGTATAGGTCCCATATAGGTATAGGTCCCACGACGCCACCGACTTCCTCGTCGTATCCAAACACATTTACACTATTGTATAGATTTAATTCCTCGAATCGGGAGACTTCTGTGACAGGTAACGGGAAAGTCAGTCCATTGAAGTCCAACGTCACTCCATTTTCAAGTAAAATTTCCTCAGCTTCAATGTTATTTACATGATAGCTGGAAGCTCTATCACTGTGATGTGCTGAGAGATACATGGCCGATATTATGGCCCACTTGAAGCGGTATGCGTCGTTATTTTTTACGTTGACGCACGCGTGCTTCTCCTGCAACTTTTGTGTTAGTGAGATGTATGACGATCCCTTCAGTGCCCGATACTCGTTGACGTTGACCTCCAGGTGACATATTTTTATTAATGTACAGCATTTTTCACCCCTTCCTTATGTTGAATTATCACCATTTTTGTTTGAAATGATTTAATTTCAACAATTCCATCCTCCATCTCAGTAGTCATTTTAACATACTCAGCATAAATTTCCATATTAAATTTATATGCTGAGCGTTTTATCAATAAATTTTCTAGAGCAGCGAAAACTGTTTCCTCTGCCTTTTTAAAGAAGGACTCTGGGATTAGTAAACCCTCATTCCTGTTTTCGTAAATCAGCGGTTTAATTCTTTTTTTGAAAGCTGATTTTATCGACTTGAGGTGCTTATTCATCGGGATGCCAGAATTTTTCTTACGTTTATTAGTTCGGCTATGATGAGCCCAGTCTGATAATGATGATGATGATGGTTGGGTGTGAAACAAAATTATGTGCTTTTTCAGATTGTCACGTCGAATGCCTGCTTTTCAGCATGCTTGTTTAAAACATGGCGTTTAAGGATACGATTTTCGGTGAAACGGTCACCACACTCACTGCAAATTTTATTGTTGTTGTTGGTGGTGGTGACTGTGACGGTGTTGTTGATAGTTTTGATAACGGTGACGGTGTCCGTGGTGACGGTGGAGGTGTCGGTGGTGGCGACGATGGTGGTGGCGACGATGGTGGTGTCGGCGATGTTGATGGTGCTACTTTTGTTGCTGTTGCTGTTTTTTTTTTTTGTATGGCAGATGAAACCAAGCTCAGGGGATGCCCCCTATCCATGCACAGCAGTAGTATGAATATGCGGGTTCTAATTAAAATGGCTCCATCCGTGTATTTCGGCGGAGACTCTCCATCTAAGGGGCGGTGTGTGTGTGTAAGAGTGAGAAAGAAGATTGAAGGCCAGCGGCTGGCGGCTAGCGGCTGGCGGACGGACAGACGATCATTTGGTTGATAGGAGTGATGGTTAGAAAGAAGGGGAGAGGGGAGGGGAGAGACGTGTGTTATGGTATGTGAGTATTGGGAGAGCAGCAGTGGCAAGATGCTTGCCTTTGGAATTGTTGTAGGATATCATATTAAGATTTTTTATTGCTGAGGTGTGAATGGATAGGGTAGGATTTTTATGAGTCAAGCGACTGTGGGAATGTGTGTGGTCGCGGGTGGCAGCTTGCTAAGCAGAGGCTGCCTAAGCAGAAGTGTGTTGTAGTTCTTGTTTATTTAATTGCTTCGCTTTTGAGTCGCCGCCTCAGACGTGTAGTGAAATTTAATGTAAACATAAAGTGAACGGATCGAACTGTAGCTTTGCGTGATCTGGAGCGTGGGGCTGCCTAAGCAGAGGCTGCGTAAGCAGAAGTAATGTTGTAGATGTTGTTTTTTATTTAATTGCTTGGGACCGAAGTGCGGCTTGACTCGAATTTGCTGGAATTAAAGTAATGTAAACATTTCCGAAGAATGCAATGAAATTAGGCGGAACTGAGCTGAACATGATTGAACATATTCAGATTTTTTTATTTCAATTTAGTTTTCTGGTTGGCATGCTTCTTCTTCTTTTTTTTTTTTAGTTTAGAAGGTTTCAGCCGGAGTATGAAAATGAATATGCATGCATAAATTGTACATTTTATTGTTTTTCTTAATTCTTGGAATTAGCTTAATTAATTCTTGGAAAATACGGTATGAAACCGTAAGTAACGTACGAGTTTTTCACTTTATAAAATTATGTAATAGAACAAATAGAAGTCAGTCAACAATCAATTATTAACTAAACAAGATGAATCACGTAAACATGACGTAAACATTTTTAATTCGAGTTCATGAATTTTTAGTAACTCACAGGGAAAATATACTGGAGGAGCATTTTGATTACATTTTAACAGGCTATACAAAACTAATCAAATACAAAGATGCTTTTGTAATTGAGTCACGATATGGATGCCATTATAGTACATGTTGTTGGGCTTCTAGTGAAACTGTGGATGGACCAGACACCTGCATCTGCTGCACTATAAATTTAACTATTGCCAGAATAAATAAATTGATAACATTTTATACAAGAATCTATAAATAAAAGACGACATATTTTTAAAATTAAATTATTTCTTTATTTTTTTATTAAAATTTTTTTGACAATTTGTATAATATGTTTCGAGCAGGGGTTGCGATTGGGGAAAGTCGACCTGATCCTCCAATCGAAAATCTTCTCCATCTTCCTCCATCAGTTTTATTATGTAATAATTTCCGTTGTTGAACTCTGCTATAGTCGCATCACAAATATCATTGAATTTCTGAGGTAGAAAAATTACGCAATCTTCCAGCTCCATTCGAATGCGATCCCCATATTTGGTTTTTGTCCTGCGCACACTTTTTATTGTATGAAATCTGCTGGGTTCCATGTCCTTAACATACAGAATATTTTTCTGATTAAAGTTTTTTCCATTAAAGTCCTTTACAGCAGTAAATGAGGAAGACGTGCAATCATCTTGGTACAGTTGATTCATTTTTGTATTCTTATTATTTTTTTGTATTTATTTAAAGAAATAATTTTGTGAATTTTTCAAGTTGTCTACACCGATTCAAAACTACACAGAGACTAAATGTTCAAATCTGAAAATGCAGTATTTATATATACTAGCTATAACGAACATGTGTTAAAATAAGTATTAATAGTGGTGAAAATCATCAAAAAGCTTTAGTCGCATCTTGGAATTTGAATTACAAAGACAACAACAACAACAACAAAGAGCAGTACAATGGAGAAGAAGAAAGACCTCGAAATGAAAGAATCATGGTCAAAGAATTTGCAGTATACAGTGGTGAAAAACCTATTCAAGTCGGATAAGGAATGGAAAAGCTCATCCTCCTCATCATCTTCACCTTCAACTTCAGCATCATCGAAATCCAACATAGAATATAAAAAATTTAAATAATGTTTATATTAAAAGTTCAATAAAAAGTCAATACTATTACTTTTTTAAACTATATTTATTGTTTATTTTGTTTAAATTAAGAAAGAAAGTTTAGACATAAATGACCACAGTTGTATGAATTATAGTCTTGGTGTTGGGTGTAGTTGTAATTTACGTCATCTCCCAAATAATTTATTATTTCATGCGGTGGTTGCAAGTTTCCAAAACTATCAAATTATTCTTTGCAGTGCCTGTCTTTGTAATACGCTACCCAATGAGTACCAGGGCCCTTTGATGTATCTAGATTAACGATTCCACATTCTTCCTGACGAGGTCGTTTCGGGAGACTGTCTCGCATAAAAATACCTCTGAAATGCGGTAGATTCTTTGCATGTTTCATCAAGTCGACGTCTGTGAGGGCTCTTTTGGGTAGATTCTTTAAAAGTTTTTTGGTTGCGGACTATAATATAGACCCAATCCTTTTCTGTATGGCTTCAGGTATAAGCCTTTTCCCATAGCGATTGCTTCCATAGTTTTATTATGACGAGTTGCTTCTTCGAATTGTTGTCGTGCGGCTTTTGTTTCATTAATTGCTTTTGCGATTGCAGCTCCTCCAGATGCTAAGCCTCCAACAGCTCCCAGAGCAGATAAAATCGGTACTAATGGTAGAAACCCTCCTGTCTTAGGAACGGGTATAACGCATGGATGTCAATCGTGGATTTCTTACGTCCGAAAGAATTTTTGACAACCTTTTGTGCGATTTTTATAGCACTGGGAATATCTTTTTTCGTTCGGGTTTTCGTTGTTTAATAATTTTCAGAGCGCTTTGAACTGCTTTAGTGAATATTTTCTTGGTACATTTCTTTTTAACTTTTCTCTTAATTTTCTTAAGAGTTTTACTCATCGTGCTCCCCATACCGAATTTTACTTTAGCTTCCATTGCGTTTGTAACTAATCGTGCGTTTATTCGCTCACTCAATTTGCTGTCTTTTGACTTTACTCTTTGCCACGCCCTTTCAATTAATATTTTATCTGCTTCGTGGCGCTTATTCAAGTCTCGTGTTTTATCATAAGCTATATCGTGCTCTCTATACGCGGCGTCCAGGGGATTGATTCCTTTATCGCCTCTTGCCAAGCGTTGGTTTAGTTTAGTTCCTGGTCCACAAAACTGATAACCCGGTAAATGAAGTTCAATTGGTAGAGAATTTAATAAACCTCTTCCGGTTACTGACTGATTATTACTGACATGTTTCTTGTAAATTATAGCCATTTTATATCTTTTCACATACTCGTACTGAATGAAAATTAATATAAAGGTGTGGTTATTGTATATTTATATTAATTGCTAAAATGCGTTTCGTTAAGCAAGACAAAAATATTATTGTTAAAAATCTGGATTCTGTTACTGACAACATATCGAAATCCCGACACGGCTCCCTGCTGCCGAATTCAATAAGATGCCTTATTGTCGGTCCTTCAAATTGTGGAAAGACCACCGTCATGTTGAGTTTAATAGAAAGTCCTAATGGACTGAATTTTGCAAATATATACTTATATTCAAAGTCGTTGTATCAACCGAAATATGAATATTTAAAACAATTAATGAAACCAATTCAAAATATGGGACTATTTACATTTTCCGACAACGAACAAGTTCGCAAACCAGATGAAGCAAAAACCAACTCAATAATGATATTCGATGATGTTGCTTGTGAGAAGCAAAATAACATTAGAGAATACATTTGTATGGGCAGACACAAATGCATCGATTGCTTTTATTTATGTCAAACATATACACGCATACCCAAGCATTTAGTACGCGATAATGCCAACATGATTATTATGTTTAAGCAAGACGAGATGAACATGAAGCACATATACAATGATCATGTAGGAACAGACATGACTTTTGACAAATTTCTAAATATATGTAGAGAGTGTTGGAGGGACAAGTATGGATTTCTGGTAATCAGCAAAGACGACCCGATTGATGATGGGCGTTATAGAAAAGGTTTTGACATTTACATCCAACTATAAATAAAAGTATCCCCCATACTTTCATACTAGTATGAAAACAGCCTTTGAACTGATCTGATAGCTGTTGCACCTGATCTGTTAGCTGATACACCTGATCTGATAGCTGATACACCTGATCTGTTAGGTGATACACCTGATCTGAACTGTCAGCTGTTTAAGCAGATGCTAAGAATGAATGAAAAAACATTAAAAGACCTGGTAAAAACCAGACGTATTTTGAAACAGAAATTTCGCAATTTCTAAAACTGAGTAAAGCAGATGTAGAAAATCAAATAGAAGAGTCACTTAAACCAATCACAAAACCTCTAAAGGAATTGGTTCGAAACACTACAATACCAACAACATCAACAAATAAAAAGAATGTTCTAAATTTTACGCATAATGCGATGACACTCAAACTAAAAACAACTACACCACATAAAACAAAGAAAGAGATCAATTTTACAGACGAGACTCTTGCCAATAGTAATGAAGACGGCGCCTTTTTCTCTCAAATAAATGATAAAGAGGAAGCTGTAAACAAATCAACTAAAGTCATGGATTTATCTGAGCTGGAACAACAAAATGAGCTGGATTTCCACAAGACACCATCAAATTATAACGAAGCAGATCTACAAGTTTACAAAACAATTTTAAACAATACTAGTGCTCACAAACGTAATTACGATGAAAATGAGCAAATGAAGGGGACCAAGGCTTTCAAGTATATCAGCATCATAAAGGGATTATTTAGTGATAAATCTTCATCGGCATCTACACCATATAAACGTCAAAAAGGAACCGGTTTGATGAGAGTCAATCCACAAAAACCTAATGAGCGTCGATAAGTTCGGTTGTCATTCCATGCGAGAAGCATCAAATAATAAATTAAAAAGAAATTTCTCCAAAGTGTTGGGATTTAATTTGGACAATGATAACCATTTAGATCTGCACTGGAAGCGTTTAAAAAGTGTTGGTGAGCCTGTTGAAAATAATGATGATGCAACAAAATCTTTTGTAAAAAATTGTATGAATCAAATTACCACAGAATTTAAAAAAGAAATACAAATACTAAAGGAAAGAATAGAAGCTGACATTGAAGTAGTCTACACAAAACTTCAAGACACTAAAGAATACGTTGACAGTAATATTCAAGATTTCACAAAATATATTAGTGAACAAATTGAACGAATTGAAAGCTATCTATTTCAACAAGCACAAAAACCCAAATCAATAGCCGCATTGGAGGACAAAATTCTAAAAGAAATGCCAAAATGAGTAAAAAGCGGGGTTTAGTTGATGAACTGCATACTCAAGCTCGAAAAAATTTTAAACGAAGACGTGTAATTACTAAAGGGATCGACGACCTCTGGCAAGCGGATTTAGTAGAAATGGGAAGCTATTCCACAGATAACAGCGGATTTCGCTTCCTTCTCACCGTAATAGATACATTTGCAAAATTTGCCTGGGCTGTACCTATAATATCGAAAACATATGCTGATGTCATGAAAGCCATGGAAACCGTATTCAATTTGGGTCGGATACCCAGAAATTTACAAACCGATGATGGTAAAGAATTCTTTAATCGACAATTTCAAAATTTAATGAGGAAATTCCATGTCAACCATTACTCTTCGTACAGTGTTTTGAAGGCATCAATTGTTGAGCGTTTCAATAGAACACTAAAACAAATGATGTGGAGGGAATTTAGTTACCATGGATTGTATCGATGGATTGATAATTATAAAAATTTGATCGACAAATACAATAAGAAAAAGCATAGAACAATAAATATGGCTCCCATTGATGTGAAGCCGTCTAATGAAAAGTTGCTATTAAAGACTGCCTACAACAATCTGAAAATATTTAGAAAGCCAAAGTTCCGCATAGGAGACTATGTTCGCATCAGTAAACATAAACACGTTTTTGAAAAAGGCTACACACCGAATTGGACTACAGAAATTTTTAAAGTTAAAAATATAAGAATTACAAACCCACCGACGTATATTCTTGAAGACTACCAGGGAAACACAATTGGAGGAGGATTTTACGAAAGCGAACTATTGAAAACAAAATATCGCAGCACATATCTTGTAGAAAAAGTTTTAAAAACTAAAGAGAACCAAGTCTTTGTCAAGTGGCTAGGGTTTTCCAATAAACATAATTCTTGGATCAATAGTAATGAAATTTTGTAAATAAATTTTCTTGTATAAAAAGATTCCTTTGTGTGTTTTTTATTTCATTAGTTGGCCAACATTCAAGATGTCAATAACCCTTATCCTAAGTGGAAACAAATACATTTTATCGGCTGATTACTTTCCGCCTATAGATTTAGATGGGAAGTATGTATGCGGTCTCGTTGACTTTCATAGCTACAACACCATACCAAACGTTGACCATGAAAATAATTTATTTCACATCGGAGACCATACAATTGAAATTCCTGTTGGTTCATATGAGCTCGACGATATTGCCGAGTACATTCAAAATAAATATTTTAGTATAGTGCCACATGAGAAGCTGCATGAGAAACTGGAAATAGCCGCCAACCCAAATACACTGCAAGCAATCGTAGGGTCCAGTAAACATAAAATTTTCTTTAATAAAGAACGAAGCATTGGTTCACTGTTGGGCTTCAGTAAAAAAGTATTGGAAGCAGCAAAACTGCACACTTCCGACTTGCCTGTGACCATAACCATTTGCAGTTCTCGGTGGCTCGGTGGTTTAGTGTGTGGCACACTAGCCGTCGATTTTCCGGGGACGTGGGTTCGAGTCCCGCCGTGTGCATGGGTGTTAACTTTTCTTATCGTGACGTCTCAATTTCTAATGCGTACTTAAGGCCTCGCCTAGCGCTAGTTGTGAAATTAAGAACTATTCGTTGACTCCGGCAGTGTTTGCAATAATAAAGCAAAATAGCTGTTCTTAGAAAGCTTTGCTTCGCAACACTTGCCGGAGTCGAATTAGTAGAATGCGAAAAGTTCCCTTTCCCTTCCTCTCCCACTGTCCCCCATTCCACCAGTAGCCAATCATGAAAAAAAAAGAGATTGATCTCTTAAGGGCTACTGCTAGAATCTGATATAAAAAAAAACAACAAAAATAGTTCTCGGTGGCTCGGTGGTTTAGTGTGTGGCACACTAGCCATCGATTTTCCGGGGACGTGGGTTCGAGTCCCGCCGTGTGCATGGGTGTTAACTTTTCTTATCGTGACGTCTCAATTTCTAATGCGTACTTAAGGCCTCGCCTAGCGCTAGTTGTGAAATTAAGAACCATTCGTTGACTCCGGCAGTGTTTGCAATAATAAAGCATAATAGCTGTTCTTAGAAAGCTTTGCTTCGCAACACTTGCCGGAGTCGAATTAGTAGAATGCGAAAAGTTCCCTTTCCCTTCCTCTCCCACTGTCCCCCATTCCACCAGTAGCCAATCATGAAAAAAAAGAGATTGATCTCTTAAGGGCTACTGCTAGAATCTAATATAAAAAAAAAAAAAAAAAAAAAAAAATAACAAAGATCAATGTTATACACATTGAGTGTGACATTATAAGCGGTTCATATATTAACAACACACCGGCGCATACAATTCACATGTTTGCACTGAATGTCAGCCCAGGGTATAAAATAGATGAGATTCCAAAAAATGTCATTTAAATGCCAGTAAACACTAGACAGATAAGTTCAATTACAATAAAAATTGTTGATCAAAGCGGTAACCTAATTAATTTTTGTGGAGAAACTATAACCCTCAGGCTGCATTTAAAACCCCAAGAACAATGATTATCTATAATAAAAGCGCTTACATGGGTGTACCTGCATTCACTTCTACTTTGCCATTTGAAGTAACAAAGTCACAGACAATACCTAACACTCTACAACGCAAAAAGTTGACACTTGCTAATAAAGAGTTTCTAAAATCTTTGGGTTTTCAACTAAAGAGAAACTAAATTAAAATGAGTCAAATACTTAAAATGAATCAAATACTTGTGTTGATACCATAGCTACTCGTCATATCTACAATCGTATAAAAGCAATGATGAGATAAGGATTGCAGTTCAAAACCAAGATCTATACTTTTTCCCAGTGAGAGTTTAATTTATATTGAAGGTAGAGTCAACTTGGAGATGCAACTTGATGGAGATGCAACAAAATGGAGATGCAACTTCAAACGCAAAATTAAAAAACAATTGTATGGCATTCATATTTGATGAAATCCGCTATGAGATGAATGGATTAGAGATTGATCGTGCACGTCACTTGGGTGTAACTACAACAAAAAAAATTACGTCTCTTTGAGTCCGACTGGGAGTAATACACTAAAAAATGCTGGTTGGTTTGCAAAAAATGAAGTTTAAATAAAGGATGGATATTTTAATTTTTGTACACCATTGAAAATGCTACGGGGCTTTGCTGAAGACTTTAACAAAATTATCCTAAATGCAAAACATGAAATTGTACTACTGCGTTCGAAGTCAGACGAAAATGCTATTTTTTCAAGTGTTGCAACCGAAAAATTAAAGCGTATAACAAATATTACAACTCTTTCAAATAATTAAAAGCGGACGACCTTTATCAATGGCATTCCGTAGTTGGGATTGTCATTTCAATCCATCACTTGCTCAATGAAGCAACCACCTGTGGAACGTTAAATTATCTGCGCAGAATAAGAAAGACCACGCTTTATTATAATTGCTTTTCGAAGAGACAACAAGTTTCAACATTGCCATTTGTCTGATGTTAAAGTGCATTTAAACTCTGATACATATCCGTATGATGACCTCAATCTGAATTTCGATCGTAATCGTTATGCTCTGCTGTATGATATGTACATAAAATTTCAACAAAGCTATTAATCGTGAATCTCAAGCTCTGTTGCTTCCTGGAGATTTCAAAGATACTGCACCGATAATTGCAGTGGATGTTAGTCGTCAAAACGAAGCGATTAAAAGTGGTCCGATTGATATTAGAATTGAATTTAAGACTTCAAAGAATATTCCAGCCAACACATCAGCCTATTGTATACTCATACACGACAAAATAATTGAATATACACCAACGACTGGTGAAATTAAAAAAGTCGTCTAAGTGCAAATGGAGAATGACAAATTTATTACTCTGGATGTGCAGGGCTTTGTAACGGGATCTTTCCCTAGTCCTGTGGTCTATAGCCAGGGCGTGGCTCGCCGGCCAGTGTCCAGTCACAGAAATTTATAAAACGCAAGTGGCCCTCTAGACTTGATGTTATTATTTTATTTTTGGGTATCAGATTTCTCGAGCTGTGTGTATCTCGGGGTCCAAAAGGCCCCGTAGAAGATGTGGTGAAGGTTTGGTGGTCACTCCAACTGGGCAAGATGATTTAAATGACTGCGCCGTGTGGCTGACTTAATCAAAATATATTAAATTTACAGGGGTGCGTTAAATAAGTGCCCCCCGCGAGAAGCAATCAGATAACGGGTAACTTATGTAGCCCTATATGACCTACGTTCCTTAAATTTCTCGACAAGATGATTAACTATAGTCAATTACCCTACTTGTCATTTTCCGTTTGCTCGTTTATCCCAGCAGTGAGTGATCGTCAAGATTGCACTCACCGAGTACGGCTTACTTAAATATACCTTACACTGCGTTCGATCGTCGAGATTACGAAACGCAATGAAAGAGATATTTTCGCAGACCAGGGATCCTATGTAGCCTTGTAATCCTACTAGAATCTCCTAATTGTCTTTGTCCGTCTGCCCGTTTATCCCAGCAGTGAGTGATCGTCAAGATTGCACTCACCGAGTACGGTTTACTTAAATATATCTTACACTGCGTTCGATCGTCGAGATTACGAAACGCAATGAAAGAGATATTTTCGCAGACCAGGGATCCTATGTAGCCTTGTAATCCTACTAGAATCTCCTAATTGTCTTTGTCCGTCTGCCCGTTTATCCCAGCAGTGAGTGATCGTCAAGATTGCACTCACCGAGTACGGTTTACTTAAATATATCTTACACTGCGTTCGATCGTCGAGATTACGAAACGCAATGAAAGAGATATTTTCGCAGACCGGGGATCCTATGTAGCCTTGTAATCCTACTAGAATCTCCTAATTGTCTTTGTCCGTCTGCTTTTCCACTATCTGCTAAACCCTATGTCCTACTACCGAGCAATCCAATTATCCGACCGTCCAGCTTGCCTGTCCTCTACCAACTGACTTGTTGCTCTCCCGCGTTTATTTTTCAACCACTGCTTGCTTGTATGTTCTCTGTTCGTCGCTGCTTGCTTGCTTGCCACTCTTCTTTTCGATACCATTTGCTCGCCTCCTCGCGCTGCCCAGCGTTGTTTGCTCGCTCGCCTGCTCTTATCTTCTCCACATCTTCTTCACAACAAGAGCCATATTGTCTCCCTCTCTTTTCTCTTAATCTAGCTACTCTTATTCTAATACAAGGTGTTTACGAACTATTTACTAACTATTCAAATAACATGTTGACAAATGTAAATTAATTTTAATTGTAATTCATTAATAATATATTAATTCATATAAAGAAATTAAAATATAAAATAAAATATCAAATTCAGTATGTTGTTGTGTTGTGTTTGTGTTCTTAGTTTTGTGTTGTGTGGACAAAATTTGCTCTCGCCGAATTTTGGTCGTCACACTCCCCCCCTACTTTGGGTTGGGTGAAAAACGAGTAGATACCTTGCCCCTTCGTGAAATTCGGATTTGGACCGTCTGCCCATCAACCTCTCGACGAGCATTCAACAAACGTCCAGGCCGCCATTTTAGTTTTAGTTGGGCGATGACCTCATTCAGTGTCGATGATTCATGGCTCACGCCATCACCGATATCTATGTTCTTCCCTTCGGTTCCTTGTTGTGGGTCATCTGGTAGAAATCCCTCATTGTTGTCCCGCAAGTAACGCTCCAATTCTTCGATGATGTTGTTGTCTATTGAGATTGCATCTTCCATCTCCGTAGTTTGTGACACCAAATTGTCGATGTAGCCAGATATGCCAATATCTAGCGGTTCAAGCTGTATATCATTATTGTGGTCCGCTCTGTCCAATTCGTCGCATGCAGGAACCTGTATGACACCACTGCCGGATGGCGTTCCATCAGTGACAAATGGTGGCTGGTCTCTTGTGGCTGGTATATTATCAGTCCCAGTAATTGGTAATGGTAAGTTCTTTGGCCATCTAGTAGCGCTACTCCCAACTTCTTGGTCCGGCATTGTTTGGATCACTTGGAAAGTCGTTACATGTTGTATATAGCCAGGTATACGCACCACTTCCTCTTCGAATGTCGTAGTCACCCACTCTCGATCCGGCTGGTTTTCTGATTCCTCCTCTTCAGGGTCACTCGCATTTTGAGGTTCGGGTTCGGCGTCCTCTTGATGGGAAGGTCCCTCATCTTCATTATTCACGCCGAAAGCCTGGTCATTTGGTTCAGTTGCATCGCTGTCCGCATTTGTCTCGTTTTGCAATTGGGTTTCTAAATTTTCTTCAGCCTCATTTCCCTTTTCGTCTGCCACGCTCTCTTCTGGTTGTGTTACCACCTCGTCCTCTTGCTCATGTAGTTCCACAAATATGACATCATCGGATGATGACGAGCACTCCTCCCTTGTAACTATTTGCTCAGTCTCCTTCCTTTCCAGTGGGGGCTCCAAAGGTGTTACACGACTGAGAATGATACGTTCGCCTCTTTGTCCCGGTACTCTTTTGGACTGCCATTCTTCTCCTAACATCTGTGTCCTTGGAATACGTTCTTCCTCTTCCATCATTCTCTCTCTAAATCTTTCTGCACTCCTCTTAAATTTCTTTTCACCTCTGCGGTCATCCATGTCTAGTGTCTGCGTTGAAGGTTCACTAATGACTGTAATCTATCGCGAATTAGTTTAATTGAGTTGAGGATTGACTACGGGTTGCCAATTTTTATTGAGTTGATCAATACTTTGCTAGCACTATGTACTTGGGATAGCTTATTGGGGAGCAAACTCTGATTCACTGTATAATTATGCTGCTCCCTACTTTCTTGTTCTGTAAATGCAGCTGAGTAAAAGTTTTTGAGGTCGCTAATATGGGCGGTTTTAGAAGTTCTCCCGTTGATTGGCTTGATACGTACAATTACTGGAGACACATATTTTTCAACTTTAAAAGGGCCTCCATATCGTGGTGCGAGTTTGGCCGCGAAGTTATCTGATGCTTTCGAGAGGTGGTGTAGTTTGACCATAACTAATTGTCCAATTTGGGGCTTCCATGGTCGGCGGCGGAGATTATAGTATTTGGCCTGTTTTTCTGACGCTAACCTCATGTTTTCTCTGGCAATTTGAAATACCATTTTGAGTCGATCGGCATGATTCTTTATTGTAAAACGTTCCGTTCCGGTGCCAAGTGTGAGCTTGTCGTAAATAGTGTTAGGTAAACGTGGCTCCCTTCCTTGTACAATATATGCTGGACTGAACCCTGTTGATTCCGACACACCTGTATTAATGGCTAAAGTGAGTTCGGGTAAAAGTTCATCCCAGGTAGTTTGCTTGTTCTCTGAAAATTGCGCGATCATGGTTTTTATCGTCCGGTTGGTACGTTCGGTGGGGTTTTCTTGTGGCGTGTAAGGGGCCGTATACTGATGACTTACTCCCATTTCATTAAGGAAGTCCTTGAAGGCCTTACTGGTAAACTGGGTGCCGTTATCTGATATGAACAGTTTAGGTACACCGAACCGTGCTAAGATCCGTTCTCTAAATGCTTTAATCAGATTTGTACTAGTAGCTTTCCGACACGGTACTAACTCCGTCCACTTAGAAAACTTGTCTGTAAAGACCATTAACGTGTTATTACCGTGAGTGGACCGAGGAAGAGGTCCCACAAAGTCGGCGCTAACGATTGCCCATGGTTCTTCTGCAAATGTTGTAAGCATCTCGCCTGCTGTTCGTTGTTGTGAAGGTTTGAATTTCTGGCAACTTTTACAAGATCGTACGTAGTAGCCGGCTTGTCTAAGCATACCTGGCCAGTAGTATCTCTTCGCTAATCGACTGCGGGTTTTGTGTACGCCCAGATGGCCGGCACTCGGGGCGTCATGGTTTTCCTTGATGATCTGCTCTCTTAAGTGGTCGGGCACACACATTTTCCATGGGAAGCAATCTGTGTTCCCACCTAACTGATGGCGATAGAGGTTTTTATTTTCGATGACGTAGTCGGGGAATTTCTCCGGATTATTTTCTACTTCTTTGTACTTGTTAGCATACCACGACTTTTCTTTGTTGGCTCCCACTTGTATACAACTGAGTGTTTCTATGGGTTGTCGGGACAACGCATCTGCAACAATATTTTGCTTACCCCTTCTGTACTTTATGTCATAAGTAAATTGCTGTAGCTCGAGAGCCCATCTGGCTATCCGACCTGAGGGACTTTCGATTGAATTAAGCCATTTTAAAGACATATGGTCAGTGACTATGGTGAACTCGTAACCTTCGAGATACGGTCGCATTTTCCTCACTGCCCATACAATGGCTAGGCACTCCTTCTCTGTGGAGGAATAGTTCTTTTCGGCATTGTTAAGGTGACGGCTAGCGTAAGCTATTACTCTTTCTTTTCCTTCTAATGTCTGAGTTAGTACAGCTCCGAGCCCATAGTCGCAGGCATCTGTTTGCAGAATGAATCGTTGGTTGAAATCGGGGCATGCTAGAATAGGTGCCTCCGTCAGCCTTCGTTTTAGAGCTTCAAAGGCTTCTTGTTGCTCCTGACACCATTTGAAATGTTTCCCCTTTTTTAATAGCGACGTTAAAGGATATGTAATTCTGGCGAATTCTGGTACAAATCGTCTATACCAGGACGCAATACCGAGATACTGACGAAGTTGGCGCACATTTTGTGGTGGTTTTAATTCCCTGATAGCTGCTATCTTTTCCGGATCCGTGTGTATTCCTTTCTCGCTCACCATGTGTCCTAGGTATTTTATTTCCTTCCTGAAGAATTTGCATTTATCTTTATTTATACGCAGCTTGGCTTGACGTAAACGTTTGAAAACTTCTTTAAGGTTTTGCATATGATCCTCCAACGTACTGCCAGTAACGACGATGTCGTCCAAATATGCAAATGCAAATGGTTCGAGGTCAGCACCAATCACACGGTCGAGGGCTCTCTGAAACGTTGCGGGGGCGGAATGAAGTCCGAAGGGCATGACTCGCCATTGAAACAGTCCGCGCCCTGGAACCGTAAATGCCGTATATGGTTTACTGGATTCCTCTAAAGGGATCTGCCAATAGCCGTTTTTCAGATCGATACTACTGATGTAATTAGCATTTTTCAAACGTTCCAAAATGTGATTCATTCGGGGAAGTGGGTATGCGTCGGGTACTGATTTTGCATTTAATTGGCGATAATCCACACATAGGCGCCATCGTCCATCCTTCTTCCTCACTAATACAATAGGCGCGCTGTATGGACTTTGTGATGGTTCAATACACCTCTTTTCCAATAGTTCCTCGATCTCTTGATCGATAA
The DNA here is from genome assembly GCA_922984085.1 of Sicus ferrugineus. NCBI lineage: Eukaryota > Metazoa > Arthropoda > Insecta > Diptera > Conopidae > Sicus > Sicus ferrugineus. Next base: position 31,402,014 of record OV277348.1, read on the forward strand.
TTTTTTGCATTGCCGGATTACGCGGAAAATAGCGTTGCTTTATGGGTTGATCGTCCTTCATTATTATTCGATGCGCTGCTAAATCTGTTATCCCTTTAATGTTTGCGAATTGACTGAGCTCGTCTTGCAAGAATCGTTGTATGTGCTCCTCTTCTGTAAGGACGACTCCCTTCGAACTATTGCAGGAGACTTTTGCGTAACTTTGGTTTGTATTTCGTCTGTTTAATTTAACTGTGAGATTCCCGCATCTAATTTCGGTTTCAATGCCTGTCAAAAAGTCGAAGCCGAGAATAACATTATCCACTACTTCGGGTATTATTAGAAATGTGATATTAACGCTTCGGTTTCCTAGTGTTGCCTTAGTTGTAAATGTTTGACACACTTCTTGAGCGTGACCGTTCGCCATAGATACTTGCATCGTGGTAGGCTCGACTTTGCCTACACCACGGAGTTTTTCAGCCAAACATTTGCTCATGAAGCTACGGGTCGCGCCAGTATCGATTGTTGCCTCTATTGCCGTATTTCCCAATGATATGGTAGCAATAATGCGTTGGCCCTCCATTCGTAGTTGTTCTAATGGTTTCGAGGCTTTGGAATGTCCTGCTGACCGGCTCCTCGAACTGACGGCCAGCGACTCGCGTTTCCCTGCTCTCCACAGCATGCATTAGTGCGTATGTTTTTCCGGCCGCACTGCCAACAAAAAAGAACTTGAGTATTTCGGCAGCTTCCTGCGTAATGACCTTGCTGACTACATCTTCTACATGCAGAGCGTGCATTCGTGATGAATTGATCTTGCTTGTCCACCACTTGGCGATGAGTGTCTGATGTTACTTGGCGAATTTGAGAGTGTTTTGAGCCATGGGCATGTTGTGGTGGATGCGTGTCTATCCGTAAATTCTCCCAGTCACCTGCTAAACCGATTAATTCGTTTAATGTGGTGAATTCCTGACGCTTGATGTAAAGTTGAATCTCCCTTCTACTATTCTTGTATATTCGATTTAACCGCTCCGGATCTGACAGATTTGTGTGGCGCATGAGATTTTGGAGTGACAAAACATAATCTTTGAATTTCTCGTTTAGTCTTTGAGTTCTCTGCCGTATTTCGTCTTCGAGACATTCAAAATAGCGAGATGGTAGGAAAAATTCGAGGAGATCTTGTTTGAATGTATTCCAAGAGGTCCACCTTCGATTGTTATTTCTAAACCACTGTAGCGCCTGATCAGTTAGGAGCTGCGGCATTGTTCTTGGCAGCGAGTCTGGGTCAATACTGTATAACTGCGTAAGCTCCTCCACTCGTTCAATGAATGCTATCGCATCCTCTTTTCCGCTATAGGTTATATTCCACTTTCTTATGCGATCAATAATATACGGGCTCGGTAGAAACTGGTTGACTTGGGGCTGATAGGAGTAATTTCTTCCTATATCATTTGCTCTATCCATGTTAGAATTTGGTGAGCTTGGTTGTCCGGCTAATGACGATGCAGTGGTTTGCCCATCAGGCCCTTCCAGGGTGATATTTATGTTCTCCTTGACGGGTTTACTTGACTTGGGCTTAACTTGAACTGGTAACGTGTCAAGCCCTGCTCCTGGTGATATGCTGCGGCGGTGTTCCGCCTCTAGCTCGTTTAGACGACTTACAATATTCTTGTCTAAGTTTTCGTCTCTTGCAAATGCAGCGAAATTTCTTCGAAGTTCATCTACTGTACCGCTGGTTTCTAGCTGAAATTCTTTCGCGTAGGTGAGAAGCTCTTCTCGACGAAGTTCGTGAATCCACCCTGTTCTCACCATTTTGATTCAAAGTATTCGGTAACTTACTAGGCTGAGAAATCACGATTTAATATTATTTCTAGAGGGTCCCTGCTCGGGCGCCACTGTAACGGGATCTTTCCCTAGTCCTGTGGTCTATAGCCAGGGCGTGGCTCGCCGGCCAGTGTCCAGTCACAGAAATTTATAAAACGCAAGTGGCCCTCTAGACTTGATGTTATTATTTTATTTTTGGGTATCAGATTTCTCGAGCTGTGTGTATCTCGGGGTCCAAAAGGCCCCGTAGAAGATGTGGTGAAGGTTTGGTGGTCACTCCAACTGGGCAAGATGATTTAAATGACTGCGCCGTGTGGCTGACTTAATCAAAATATATTAAATTTACAGGGGTGCGTTAAATAAGTGCCCCCCGCGAGAAGCAATCAGATAACGGGTAACTTATGTAGCCCTATATGACCTACGTTCCTTAAATTTCTCGACAAGATGATTAACTATAGTCAATTACCCTACTTGTCATTTTCCGTTTGCTCGTTTATCCCAGCAGTGAGTGATCGTCAAGATTGCACTCACCGAGTACGGCTTACTTAAATATACCTTACACTGCGTTCGATCGTCGAGATTACGAAACGCAATGAAAGAGATATTTTCGCAGACCAGGGATCCTATGTAGCCTTGTAATCCTACTAGAATCTCCTAATTGTCTTTGTCCGTCTGCCCGTTTATCCCAGCAGTGAGTGATCGTCAAGATTGCACTCACCGAGTACGGTTTACTTAAATATATCTTACACTGCGTTCGATCGTCGAGATTACGAAACGCAATGAAAGAGATATTTTCGCAGACCAGGGATCCTATGTAGCCTTGTAATCCTACTAGAATCTCCTAATTGTCTTTGTCCGTCTGCCCGTTTATCCCAGCAGTGAGTGATCGTCAAGATTGCACTCACCGAGTACGGTTTACTTAAATATATCTTACACTGCGTTCGATCGTCGAGATTACGAAACGCAATGAAAGAGATATTTTCGCAGACCGGGGATCCTATGTAGCCTTGTAATCCTACTAGAATCTCCTAATTGTCTTTGTCCGTCTGCTTTTCCACTATCTGCTAAACCCTATGTCCTACTACCGAGCAATCCAATTATCCGACCGTCCAGCTTGCCTGTCCTCTACCAACTGACTTGTTGCTCTCCCGCGTTTATTTTTCAACCACTGCTTGCTTGTATGTTCTCTGTTCGTCGCTGCTTGCTTGCTTGCCACTCTTCTTTTCGATACCATTTGCTCGCCTCCTCGCGCTGCCCAGCGTTGTTTGCTCGCTCGCCTGCTCTTATCTTCTCCACATCTTCTTCACAACAAGAGCCATATTGTCTCCCTCTCTTTTCTCTTAATCTAGCTACTCTTATTCTAATACAAGGTGTTTACGAACTATTTACTAACTATTCAAATAACATGTTGACAAATGTAAATTAATTTTAATTGTAATTCATTAATAATATATTAATTCATATAAAGAAATTAAAATATAAAATAAAATATCAAATTCAGTATGTTGTTGTGTTGTGTTTGTGTTCTTAGTTTTGTGTTGTGTGGACAAAATTTGCTCTCGCCGAATTTTGGTCGTCACAGCTTCAAAGGCAATTTTAATGAATTTATCGTCAAAGAGTTGGCAGTTACCTTCAGCTTTAATGAGTATCAGAATTTTATTATAAAACCGCCATATGGATTTAACAAATTAACACGTCAGTCCCAAAAACAAGTACAGTGGTTATATCGTAATCATCATGGTTTCACATGGAATGATGGCTTCATCGACTATTGTAGTGTAAAACATTTCGTGAAGCAAAATCTTAAAAATATACCCGTGTACGTTAAGGGAGCTGAAAAATCTAAATGGCTTGAAGAACTTTTAAACGCGCCCGTATTTAACATTGAAGAGATCGGATGCAGCAACTTTGAAACTCTTCGAGATACATACTTACTACAAAGGATGTGCCATTCCCATAATGGCTGTTGTGCGCCTCAAAATGCTCTGCTATTAAGAAAATTTCTAAATTCCATTAATAAATAAAAAAGAACATGTTTACAAGTTCATATTTACACTTTTTTTATTCATAAACTTCTTAACCTAACAATTGTACTTAATGTCTTAATAAAAAATTTATTTATAACATTAAATTATTTTTTGTTTAAATTTGAAATTACAATATATTTTTTATTAAAATTAAATTTAAATTATCAATAGTTTAAATTATCAAAAATATCATTGTCTATATCTAATTCCATTTCTAAATCTATTTTGTGATGGCCCCACGCATAAGTGTGGATGCCATCACTTCTAATATACCGCTTATCATCACTAGAACTTAAAGCTATCTTATGAACTAACTGTGTATAAATATTATGCATCTTACTTCTAAATATATACATGTCTCCATATACAATATTCTTATTAACTAAACAATTCTTATAATCATTAAGACTTAACCTATTTAATACTAATTTTTTTACTCCCTTAGCCTTTTTGATTTCTTTGTTATTTTCAATGGCTATGGAGTACATTTTTGAGCGGAGGCCAATGAACTCCCTCATTATTTTCCCCTTACACTCATCCTTCATCATGCCGAGGACTTTGGCATTCCTAAGGGGAAAATTATATGAATTGTCCTCCGGATATTCGGATGTATCGAATTTTGATTCGATATCATCTCGAATATCCCTATCTATAGTCTATAATCTATAGTCTTGATTGAATATATGAATGAATCTGTATCCATATAATTCAACGCAAGACTCTGTTGGAATTTCGGTAGCATGAAGTCATAGTGGAAGTTATACATCTTCCACTTTGACAATTCAAGCACCGAAAATCCTAAATAAATGGGCTTGTTGTAAACGGTGCGAATCCTACTCATTTGAATCGCAATCATGTCTTCTGTAAGTTGTGAAGAGCTGTGAAAATTGGGTTTAGCAATTAGTGCGCGAACTCATAATCGCTTTCCTCGACTTTCCCAGCTATTCACAATTTTGACATCTTTCCGTTTATCAACATTTTCCATTGTTCTCCCGTACACCGCATTGGTTAGCAGTTTAAAGAAATTCTTTTCAAAAGTATTTCTGGCTAAACTGCGGTGATGGGTATTTAAGTCGATATATTGTTTTAACCAACAAGACTGCTTAAACTTCAATGCCTTGTGGACTTTCTTTAAAATTAAGCCATTTTGAAGGCATTGTTGTAAATTTTTGTAATGAATTACATAATTAGTCTTGTTGGTTAAATCAACTATCAACTTTGTACACTTGGAGCTACCCACAGTTTTATTTTCCGCGCAAAATGGTAAATCATTATGCGCGTCATGTAAACTCTGAGGGTAGTCCAAGTCTACTTCAAAAATAAACCCAGTGGATGAATCATCTGGCATTGAAAGAATGCTGCTGACGCTAAAATTATTAACGTCAGCAACCCATTCAAATCCCCCATACGGTAAATATTGCGACATTGCCCAACCGTATAGGTTATTGGCATCCAAATACATTTAGTATTCTGACGGCTTACTTGGATCGTAATCCGTCATATACTTATTATTTGCATTTGAATGCCTCTTGCTACATTGAACAATGCCGCCCCGTATGCCTTTCTGTACGAAAAGATACATGTCAACGTCAGTAAGCAGCTCAAGTTCTATGTTGGTTGTTTTCAACATTGCGTCCCAAGACAAACCTGGAGCCGTGTAGTACTGACAGGGATCCATATTGTAAATATTTTTGCACACGTTTCTGAAATTTTCAAAAACGTCTGCCAAAATAAGTACATCTGTTTTCAGATAGAGGATCATGTAATCATTCAGAGTTTGACAATTGAAAACTTGCCAAACTCTTTGAGCATGCTCATAATCCTCCACTGCACATTCTGTACAAGTCAATCGACTGAAGAAATCAACCCGAGTAGGAAGGCTGGTTTCTTGCAGGCGATCAACTGAATTGATGTATTCATATGGGAATACACCTTTCCTCCTGAGAAGATTAAATTCTTCATCATTTGGATACATTCGGCGCACTGCATGAAAATCATTAGGTGTAAGATTTTGCGCCAATGTATCCAAACTGGAAGCCATAAAGCGAAAAGAATCCAAGAACCTGAGTTCAATGGTCTTCTTTTCGCTTACGCGTATCCTCTTTGACAGGAATACGTACAACTCTTTATTTAGGGGGATAACATTTATATCTCCCTCAAATAAATTGAGTTCCTTAATAAATAAGTGGCAGTCATAGCCAGACAAATTGTGAAAAAATATAGGGATAAAATGTGCAATTTGATATTTCAAATTGCACTCATTGTGTGCTGGACCCCTATATTTTCCCGTTAAATGGCAATGATCTGCCATCCTATCTGCCCCCAATGTCTGTTCACAAATGTGACATGACTGATGTCTGAGTTCTCCCAAACCCAAGGGAGTCATAGGCCTCACGACACTCAAATAATTATTATAAATTTCTATACAATCCTCCACCAAACTTTGAATAAATTTAGTGGGGCATCCTCACCCGTATATACAACGAACTTATTTAAATTACTATTATGAGAGAATGTGTTTTTGGGTTCCCTATCTAAGATTCTACGTTACTTGTTAAAAAGTTTTATGTGTAATAATGAATTCTAGAGTTTGAAGAAAAAATAAATTATTGACTTCAAACCCTGGAATTTTCAGTTAAAAAATCTTTACGATCAAAAAATCTTTACAATAAAAAAATCCAAAATTCCCGATTTTCTGTGTGGTAAATAAAAACGGTTGTCAAATAACTTGACAATCATTTTTCGAACCCCACAGAGTATTTGATCCTCTCTTTGAAATTGAGAAAAGAAACGGACCTGTCTAACCTGCTTAAAAATTCCCTAACCTGCTTAAAACTAGAACTAGCCCTATGGCCATGGTCGTCACCGTCACGTTAGTTGGTGGTGTTTAGATGCATGCGCAGAGTCTACGCACCGACCTGATATCGTCCAGTTAGGTTAAACGCTGCCTCGCGATATCCTGCCAGAAGATTCATTTTGCGGACGAGTACGCTGCTCTAGAAAACCACACGATGCTGCGATCTAAAAGCAGCTTACTTTCGTTGAACCCCTTTTCTCCACACGGATAACATGATGCGCGTTAGCGGGCGGTTGTTCTCGTGTCCCAATTTGCCTTTTGATGAACGGTACCCGATTATTCTGCTATACGGCTGCCAATTTTCGCGATTGCTCATTCGGTTTATACACGAAATATCCCTACACGCGGGCAACCAATTAGTTCTTCGTCTGGTCCGTACCCAATACTGGATCCCCAAGGTTAAAAACCTTATCATAACGACGACTCATACCTGCAAGCCTTGCATCCCACAGCGGAAGAAGCAACGAACCCAACTCATGGCAGCATTGCCACCAGAACGCTTCACGTTCTCCCGCCCATTTGCGAATACCGGAGTCGATTTTGCCGGCCCTTTCTATATTAAAAATTACACTGGACGCGCGTGATTAATTACAAAAGGCTATGTTTGTGTCTTTGGCTGTTTCGCAACGAAGGCCATTCATTTGGATCCCACTAGCAACCTCTCAACAGCTACATTCCTTGCTGCCTTTTCCCGGTTCGCCGCCCGCAGAGGCTGCCCTGACAACATCTACTCCGATAACGGCACCAATTTTGTAGGCACCTCCGAAGAGCTCCGGCGCGACTTCCAGGTCTTAATGTCTCGCACAAAGGACTTGATCGAAATCCCCTATTCACACCAAAACATCTCCTGGCATTTTTTGCCGCCAGGAGCCCCGCACATGGGAGGCCTTTGGGAGGCTGTTATTAAGAGCCTCAAAACCCATCTCCGAAAAGTGGCCACAGCCATGAAATTCACATTTGAAGAATTTTCCACTCTTCTGAGCAAGATCGAATCGTGCCTTAATTCACGCCCCCTCACTGCGCCCTCAGATGACCCAACCGTGATAGAAGCCATCATCCCCGGCCATTTTCTAGTTGGCGGGCCCTTACTAGCTCCAGTAGAACTCGAACGGCACAATAATCCTCTCTCCATTCTCAATCGGTGGCGACGAGTGCAAGCCCTCGCTCAGCATCTCTGTCAAAGATGGAAGATAGAATATCTCCGAGAACTTTCCCGCCGTACGAAGTGGAAGACTCCACAGCGCGATTTCCAACTAGACGATCTTGTTGTTATCCGCGACGACAATTTACGGTCCAACGCGTGGCGATTAGGCCGTGTTACAGCCGTTTACCGCGGACAAGACAACCGCGTACGCGTAACTGACCTATTGACCGAAAAGGGTCACATTACGCGTCCCATCACTAAATTAGTGCCCTTACCCTGTACATGACAGTCCATTATTAAGACATTTTCTCATTACAGATCTCCGATGTTTTTAATCCGTCGGAAGTATGCGCGGTCCCGGAGAAGACGTTTGCTGGCGCCACCCGGAGCTGTGCCCCCTACGCCGTCGCAAGCGCCGCGCCACCCGCTGTGGCGCGCCGTCCATGGGAGCCGTCCCCACCGGCCGAAGTCCTCGTGCTCGATGTCTCCGCCGATGAAGTCCAGGCGATTGCCACGGCACTCCGCTCCCCGACACCACCGGCCCGAACATTCTAAACCTTTTTATTGCGGCACGAGGAACCCTCTTCCGGACTGGCCCCAACACACAAGCCGATCTATGCGGGATGCGGAGACCTACGAGTACGCGGAGACCTCCGAGTTCGCGCTAGGTCGGTGCAGTGCCCGCGGCGCCTCTTGCCACGTGCACCACCAGAGCCGTCCCCAAGACGTGCGCCTTCATCACCACCAGAGCCGGCCCCAAGACGTGCGCTTTCATCATCACCAGAGCCGGCCCCAAGACGTGCGCCTTCACTACCATCACAGCCAGCCCCAAGACTTGCGCCTCCAGCGCCGCCGGCCCCAAGACGCGCTCACGTTGAAATGACGGCCAGAAAGCACGCCTGTTGTCGTCTGTTCCTGCTGCAGATCACCGCGCAGCGGAATTTGACGGCACAAGTACGACACATGTGCAGCAATTGCCTGGCACGGTCCTACCAACTGTGTGCGTGCCAGAGCCCCATGCGCTGCCGAAAGTGCAGGGAGGCGCATCATACCCTCCTCCACTAAGCCAGAGCCGATGCGCGGCGCCAGTTGTCGGGGTTTGGCGCTTGCAGTCCTGCAAGGCGGGCGGTATGTTAACGGCAACTGCCGCTCGCCAGAAGTGCTCCCTCATCGATTGGTAGGGTGTCAGGAGCGAGAACTCCAGTCAGCCTGCCGGTCATGAGATGCTTGTCAGCCTACCGGTCATGAGATGCACCTCACTCGAGAGAATAAGTTCGGCTGCGGGCTCTACCCGCGGCAACTGGCGCAAATTCTCTGGCTTCCAGCGATCGCCGATGGACCCATACTGGCACTGATCAAGTTGAGCTGGTAGAAGGAGGGTGCTTAATCTCAAGATTTAAAAGCTTGGCATAAATTGTGAAATAAATATAAAAGCGTTTTGAACATTGTGGAAGTGAATAAACATAGACTTTGTAAACCCCTTATTTGTGATTTTTGCATTTTCGCACTAAACATTTTGGTCATTCGAGCCGGATCTTCACTAAACTCGGAGACGCCCCACCACCCATTATTTGAGATTTTTGCATTTTCGCACTAAACATTTTAGTCATTCGAGCCGGATCTTCACTAAACTCGGAGACGCCCCCCCCCCAACCGCTCAAATTAACACCATTGTTTGCTGCTGTAAGTAATCGTAGGCTAATGTTTATATTAAAGCTCTAGTGCTGAGAGCTCTTAAAGCTCTAGTAGGATATGCATATGTAGAGTGAGTGTCAATGCGGGACTTTGTTTTGTTCGTGTGTTTTTGAGAAAAGCGATATGTGGCTTGTGTCGTATAGGGTTGGTTAGTGGAGTTATTTTAGGAAATATAGGGTATGCTGCTGTTGTTGTTGTAGTCTTAATATTTGAGAGGCTGCATGAGCAGTGGCTGCCTAAGCAGAGGTGGTGTTGTTAGTGGCAAGTTCAATGAAAATTTCAAGTGGCTGGATGGTTGTGTGATCTGTAGTTTGGTACGCATGGGGTTGATGAATAGAGTCGTTTTGAGAAAATTTCACGCCTCTTTTAGTAATTTGAATGATGCAGAGCGTATCGATGATTTTATTTTATGACTTCACAAAGAATGTCTGTTTAAAATACCGACACAGGCGGTCTAACAAATTAGTGTAAAAAATTCAAAATTTATTCTTGGAAATTCAAAAAGGAAATTAAAAAAAAACAATTCAAAATTTAAAGCAGTAAAGAATTGTCTGCCAAATAAACAGGATGAATATCCAAAAACAGTATCCATTTTTAGAATTACTTCATGAGTTTCTAATAACTCCTCCAAAATGTGTTTGAGGAGCATTATGATGAAATGTTAACGGGCTGCTCAAAACAAAAACTGTATCCATTTTTAGAAATACTTCATGAGTTTCTAATAACACCTCCAAAATGTGTTTGAGGAGCATTATGACGAATTGTTAACGGGCTACTCAAAACTAAGCAAGCAGTTTTGCAGTTAAGTCATAACATGGATACCACTACTTTCACTTTAAACTGATAGCATTGATTTAACTGATCTGAGAAGTATATATATGGGGTTTATGGAACATAGATGTATTTCGGAGGAGTAATCCTCCAAAGGGGCCTTGTGTGTGTAAGAGCGAGACAGTGGGCGTAGCGTGTGTAAGAGTGGGAAAGAAGATGTGAGTGGCAAACGGAGTTGCCAGATCGAGGGATTTTCATGGAATATTTGTGAGGATTTTTCATATGATTTTATCAGGTGGCAATCCTGGCGGCTGGCGGACAGTCGGTCGGTCGGACCGACGTTCGGTTGGGGAGAGGGGAGGCAAGTTGGGAGATCATAAATAGCTGAAATAGCTAAATAGTTGGGAGACTGTTACAGCTGATTGAAAACACTGAAGGTGAAAATTAAACTATTAAAAGAACTTGTAAAAGCTAGATGGGAACTGAAACAAAAAATTTAGGGTTTTTAAAGTAAAGAAAAGCCGATTTATTGAATCAATTGAATTGGACTTTTAAACTGGTATCCTTGAAGGAATTAGTGGGGATATATAAAACAAACGATACAGCTAAAACAAATGTTAACAAGGATGACCCAGAATCTCCCCATGATGATATAACAAACAAACTTAAAACCAGTACCCAAGTTAAAGCAAAGAAAAAGATCGATTTTAGATGATGATGATGATGGTACCTTTTTCTCTCAAATGGATGTTTCAGAGGAAGATGCAAACAAATCAACTGAAGATTTCAAAACACTAAACGACGAAATATTAATATCCAACAAACCGTTTGTCACCTCTTCCCCCACCTCTTTCAACATTATACCCGGTCTCTTTCAGTTATTGTTCCACAAGATACCATCAAATTACATCGAAGCAGATCTACAAGTTTACAAAACAATTCTAATCAATGCTAGTGCTCACAAACGTAGCTGTTATGAAAATAAACAAATTAAGGGAGTTAAAGCTTACAAGCACACCAACATATAAAGGGATTATTCAGTGATAAGTCTTTATTGACGTCCACACCACTTGACTATAAAAGAGAAACGGGTGTGAAGAGTTTACTATTTTTGTATTTGTATTATAATTGTATTATAAAAAAAGTATTGTATTTTTATTAAAATTAAATGCATACATGTGTACAACATATTAAGCGTATAAATACACAATTCAGGAGGTGACGCTGAGAAAGAATATATATACTTTTCTGTATCTATCTCGTCTCCCTGTCTGCGTTACAAACGGAAGAACAAAGTAAATATACCATACACCCTTCGGGTGTAGGGTATAAAAATAAATAATTAATAAAATAAACAAATATGAAGTAAAATATAATGAAATAAAAATAAAACCGTAGGAATCAAATAAAGGACAGAAAATAGAAACTACGTAAGATAAGATAAAATTAAATAAAATTAAAACAATAAAATGAAAACTAACAAGTAAAATTGTTGTCTTCGGCCTGGCCGAAGTCTAAATACGCTACAACAGAGTTAATATTACTTCAAAGGTGCGCTGTGTGTGTAAGAGCGAGACAGTTGGCCTGGCGTGTGTAAGAGTGAGAAAGAAGATGTGAGTGGCAAGCGAAGTTGCCACATCGAGGGATTTTGTGGGCGGAGTTTCCAGATTGGGGGGTTTTTATAGGCGGGGTTGCTAGATGGAGGGAGTTTGTGGACGGTGTTGCCAGATCGAGAAATTTTCATGGAATATTTATGAGGATTTTACGTATGATTTTATCAGGTGGCAATCCTGTCGGCTGGCGGGCGGACAGATCAGTCGGCGGGTCGGACCGTCGGTCGGTTGGTGAGAGGGGAGGCAAGTGGTGTGTGAGTATTGGAAGATCATAAGTAGCAAGATGGCGGTATAAGGCAGTGGTTTCCAACCTGTGGGACGCGCCCCCCCCCCCCCAGGGGTCGCGAGACTGTAAATATATTATATTTTTACATAATATTGTATTATTAATTATTATTGTATTAAGCCCATTAAATAAATTATAATATCAGTTGAGTATTTATGAAATTTGATTTTTATATAAATTAACAGGACGCAACAATTCGTTTTTTAAAGGGGGCGCACAAATATTTTTTTAAAAGGGGGGCGCCGGTACAAAAAGTTTGGAAACCACTGGTATAAGGTATTCAGATCTAATTTTATCTCGAGGAATCCGGAAGCATTAACAATAAGCTTGCCGAAATGGGCGTGTCACGCCCACTCATACAAAAGTTTTCAATATCTTGTAAACAGTATAAGATATTAACACGCAATAATATATCATGAGGTATCTACAGATATTTCCAGTTTGTATATCAAAAATGGGCTTAGTCCGCCCACTTATAAAAAAGTTGTCAATATCAATATCAAAGGGTTCAAAATATTAATACGTGATTCTATCCAGCAGTATCTTTAGACATTAAAAAATTATTTGCCCAAAATGAGGGCGTGATTCGCCTACTTATACGAAAGTTCTTAAGTGGCAATATTATAATTTTTTAGGTACTCGTTTGTAGGGTATTTAGATTTCGGCCAGGCCAAAGACAACAGTTTTACTTGTTTTTTTTATTTCTTTAACTTTATGGTCAACTCTTGTTCCTCAGCTTCAAAACCCTACTGAATTTATTCTACTGACTGTCAGGCAAGCGAAAAATCAACTTTTTTATACCCTACACCCAAAGCGAGTAAGTAGCATAAATATGGGGTTTCTGAACATTGCACCTTCTGTGTATTTCAGTGGTGAGCACCTCCAAATTGGCGCTGTGTGTGTAAGAGTGAGACAGTGTACGTAGCGTGTGTGAGAGAGAGAAAGAAGATGTGAGTGGCAAACGGGGTTGCCAGATCGTGGTATTTAATCATGGAATTTTTTGTTGGGATTTTTGTAGAGATTTGTGGATTTTTGTTGTGATTTTTTTGTGGGAATTTGGAGACTTTCCTTGGAATTTTCTGGGATTTTCAGATGGCAACCCTGGCGGCTGGAGCTGAGGATTGAAGGTTGGGAACTGAGGGCTGGCGGACGGAGAGACGAGACAAGAGTGAGTGCGAATAATGGTGGTCTTTGTTTATTTTGTTTATTGGAGAAGGCGAACTGTGGCTTGTGTCCGCATAGGGTTGGTGAGTGGAGTTATTTTTTACGAAATTTAGGACGTATGCTGTTGTAGTTTTTGTTATTGTTGTAGTTTTAATGTTTGCATGTAGGATGCAGAGATGATGGATTGTGTGTGCTCGCGGGCGCCAGCTTGCTAAGCAGAGGCTGCCTAAGCAGAAGTAGTGTTGTAGTAGTTGTTTTTGTTTATTTAATTGCTTCACTTTTGAGACGCTGCCTCAGAAGTTTAATGTAAACATTAAGTGAATGGATCTGTGGCTGGGCGGATATGCACGATCTGGAGCGTTTGGCTGCGTACGCAGAGGTAGTGTCGTTTATGTTGTTGCTTATTGCTTGGTTTCAAACTGTGGCTTGACTCGAATTTGCCAGGGATTAATGTAAACATTTACGAAGAATATGATGAAATTAGGCGGAACTGAGCCGCATATTATTGAACATATATGGATATTTTATTTCAATTTCGTTTTTGTTGGCACGTTTCTTTTACTTTATAAGGGTTTCAGCCGGGGAATGAAACTACTGTAATTTATAATCAAACTTCATTCAGTATCTGAATGTAGAATCGAAAAGTTGTTGAATATAGAGATGATTTCGTTTTCGTTGTTTGTTAAATTTTAAAGTGAAATTTTAACAAAATATTTAAAAAAAAGTGTAAAACTTCAATAGAAAAAGGAGTTAAATAGAAAAAGTTTTAGAAAGTACACAGAACTTTTCAGAAAGTAAAGAGATATTGCACAGAACATTGTAAAAAAGCGAAAATATTTTAAAAAGTGAATAAAAAAGTAAATGTAGAAAACATTTACAAGAAGAAATAGAAAACCTTAAATAAAAAATTTTAACAAGTGCACGGAAGAGTTTAGAAAACTGAAGTACTTGAATTAAAAAAGTGAAAAACATTTTAAAGAGCGAAAAAATTCTAAAAAATTTACATTAAAGATAAAACAGGAAAACTTGTTTCAAGAACAGCAAACTAAAAACAATATAAGATCATCAATAACAACACAAGAAGAAGAAGAAGAAGTAAAACAACGAACTCAGTAGTGTCGTGACCACGGACGAGGGTGGATGCAGCTACCCACCGCAGTGCAGTGTTTAGTGTGCTCGCGGAAACAAAGAAACAAATATAAAGAAATATTTTCAAACAAACAAAGTCACAGTGCAATAACATTGATTTGGATTACAGATTAAAACATAACAATAGACATCAATAAATTCGCTAAAACAATAACACCAAATATCACAAATAGACAATTCTCCTCCTCCTTCTTCCTGGTCCCGTTAGGTGTGCAGGCGGCTGTGAGTGCACCGTGGGCTGAAGCGTGGCAAGATAAAGGCATAACACTTGTCTTGTCGCGTTTTGCTTTGCCTGCGGTGTAGGCTTGTCCGCTTGTGCAGCTGACTTTATACATCTTTACAGTGGGTGGCGATGACAAAATTTCGTATAGACACCACAAATGTGCGTGGCTTGAGGGCGAATTTCTTCGCGGTCTATGCGTATGTCTGTACTCACCAACCGCATATAATGGCACTAGGTGAGACCCAGGTGTCTGAGGGTGCAGATCCACTGGATTTTCACTTGCCTGGGTACCACTTACTGCCATTATTTTCATCACACAGAGGCCTCGCCTTATATATTCGCAGTGATGTTGCGTACCAGTGTCAGCAACACCTTTGCACGACGGATGCCGAATTTAGCTCCATGTGGGTTAAGTTCAAAATCCAGTCGCACATCCTGCACTTCTGCTTCATTTATAGAAGCCCGGGTCTAGAGAGGCTGCCAACTTTTGATAAACTTGACAGTCTCTCTGATTCGATTTCTAAAATCCTGGAATCGTATCCGAACAGTGAAATTGTTGTTGCTGGTGATTTCAATGTTCATAATTCCAATTGGCTACGTCATTCGAGTCACACAACACCTGAGGGTTTGTATGTTGAGTTATTTGCTGAGTCTAATAATTTGACTCAATTAGTGAAGGAACCAACGCACTTTCCTTGCGTTGATGGGCAAAACCAAAATATTCTGGACCTTTTTTTAACTTCGCATCACAGCAAGTATGATGTGAATGTGCTTGCACCTCTTGGTAATTCGGACCACGCTACAATTTCTGCTACCTTCCCATATTCTAGTCTTCAATCCGCTCATCAGCCAGCTCCGAAGCGGACAGTGTGGCTTTATGAGAAGGCTAATTGGGATGCGCTGAACTCCTTTTTCAGCCGTTTCAATTGGCAATTGTATTTCAGGGATAGAAACATAAATGCTGCAGCAAAATTGGTAGAAAATATAATTTTATTTGGTATGAGGTCTTTCATACCTAATAAAAGAATTTCCATTAAACCAAAAGACCATTCCTGGTTTAATGCGACTTGCAGACAAGCAGTCAGGTCTAAAGAGGAAGCATTTAGGAATTGGCGTTTAAATAAAACTGCTGATACTAAACTGCTGCGCAATCAGGCCAGAAATACGTGCAATGCCACTCTAAAGCGCGAAAAAGTTCTCTACGAACAGCGCCTTAGACGCAGAGTTCTTGAATACCATAAGGGTAGCAAGAACTTTTGGTCGTTCGTGGGGAGGGTGAAGAATCAGACGCGATCGTCTATTCCAACTCTCCTGAAGGACGATCGGATCTTCACTCACTCGGTTGACAAGGCAAACTTATTAGCCAAAATGTTTGCTGAAAACTGCTCTCTTTCTGAGAGTAGCCAACCACTACCCGTGATCGACGGTGTGTCTCATATTATGCCTGAGATGCACTTTCGAACGCGGGCTGTTAAAAGAGTGCTTGTAAACCTCAACGTCAATAAATCCTCGGGACCGGATGGCATTTCAGCCCACGTGTTGAGAAAGTGCGCCTCAACACTGGCTCGCCCATTGCGCAATCTGTTTAACTTATCGTTCACTTCAGGAGTTTTTCCTAGTTCCTGGAAGATTGCCAATGTGCAGCCAGTTCCCAAAAAACGTGAGGCTACGAATCCTGCCAATTACCGGCCCATAGCAATCTGTTCAATGCTCTCCAAAGTTATGGAGAGCGTTATAAATTTTAGCCTGATGAGGTATCTAGAGAGCAACCAGTTGGTCAGCGATCGCCAGTACGGTTTCCGTGTTCACCGCTTCACAGGCGATTTGATGGCGTTCCTCACTGAGCGGTGGAACAGTTGTGTTCACCAATTCGGTGAGAGCAAGGTTGTTGCTTTGGATATCTCCAAGGCATTTGACCGAGTGTGGCATAAAGCACTTGTGTCTAAACTGGCTGCTTATGGTGTCGGTGATACATTCACTCGATGGATATCGAGTTTCCTCAGCGGCCGTTCTATTCGGGTTGTGATTGACGGCTTTGCTTCCGAAGAGCACTCCATAAATGCTGGAGTTCCGCAGGGTTCGGTCCTGTCTCCAACACTTTTTCTCATTTTTATCAATGACCTTCTGTCATTGACATCAAACCCCGTCTACTCGTTTGCTGATGACAGCAGCATTTGTCATTCATATTCATTCTCCAGGCGTCCTTCTATTCTGGAGATCAATAGAAAACGCAGAATTATGAATGACACACTCCAATCTGACCTCAACAAAATCCAGGAGTGGGGTCAAGCGAATCGGGTCGATTTTAATGCGCGGAAGACCCAATGCTGTTTGTTGACCCACAAGCGTCTGGCGGGAGACAACTTTCCACCTTTAAATATGGGTGGTGTGGATATTAATGAGTCGGAGGCTCTTGATGTTCTGGGCATGTCAATACAATGCGATCTTCGTTGGAACGATCACATTTTTGATGTGTCGAAAGAAGCAGCCAAGTGCTTAGGCTTTTTAAAGCGGTGCAAGAAATACTTCACTCCAACCGACCTTCGTTGTATCTACACCACTTATATCCGTCCGAAAATGGAGTACAACTCGCATATTTGGTCTGGAGCTTCGAAAGCATATCTTCAGCTTCTGGACCGTATACAAGGTCGTGCGATAAAACTTATAGGGGACAGTAGGGTATCCAGCTCTATTGAAACCTTGGGATGTCGTCGGGATGTGGGGTGTGTAACCTTATTTTACCGTTACTTTAATGGTAACTGTTCCTCTGAAGTAGCCAGCCTGATCCCCTCGGTTCAGGTATTCAACAGATCTACTCGGCTTTCCAGAGCGGTGCACCCCTTTTACGTCTCGATCCCGTTCCATCGCACTACCCACTACCGCGAGAATTCGTTTTTCGGTCGCGCAGTTAAATTGTGGAATAGTCTCCCTGCGCATGTTTTCCCACCCACTTATAACGTCGATGCTTTTAAAAGAGGTGTAAATCGACACTACTCCCACTTTTCTCCTTCCCACTAACCTTTACCCTTCTAAACCAACGAATGCTTTGCATGGATAGGGGGCATCCCCTGAGCTTGGTTCTATCTGCCATAAAAAAAAAAAAAAAAATAACACCACACTATTTACGAGCTAAGCGAAGTTATTTATAAAAGAAATACCTATAATAAAATAGTATCTAATAAAAAGTAATTACTAATTAGTAGTTGAAAGTATTATATAAGTATAACTACAATTATAATAATAATAATACAAATAATATATTATTTAAGAATATGAAATAATATACGATAATAAGAATATTTTTAATATTTTCTTTTTCTGTAGTCTGTAGATTTGTAAGATTAATATATTCCCTTAATTTACAGCATCAACAGCGGGAGCAGCACCAACAGCATTAACAGCAGCAGAAACAAATTAACAAAAAAATAACAAATTAACAAAACCAACACCATCACCTTCATCAACAACAACAACAGCAACAGTTGTGATCTGACCGCGGGCGAAGGTGGATGTTACTCCCCACCACAATTCATTTTTCGCGTCGAGTGCTCGCGAACAAATAATTAACATCAAAACCGACCATCCACAAGCAGTATAAACACATTTACACCATAATAAAATAGAATCACAGTGCACATAACCCAAACCAATAATATAACTTATAAACATGCAACAATAATAAAATTAAAGAAATTCAGTCTAACGGAATGCAGAGAACCAAGCGAGGGGCTTATTTATGCTCTCCGCAGTAAATCTCAGCATTTCGTTTGTTTTTACTCCTCCTCCTTCTTCCTGGTCCCGTTAGGTGTACTGGTGGCTCTGAGTGCACCGTGGGCTGAAGCGCGGCAAGATAAAGGCATAACACTTGTCTTGTCGTGTTTTGCTTTGCTTGCGACGTACGCGTGGCCGCTTGTACAGCTGACGTTACACTTCCTTACAGTGGGTGGCGATGACAAAATTCCGCATGGATTCCGCTAATGTACGTGGCTTGAGGGCGAATTTTTTTCGCGGTCTTTGGTCCATGCGCATATTTGCACCCCCCACCGCATGTAACGGCACTAAGTGAGACCCAGGTGTCTGAGGGTGCAGATCCACCGGACTTTCACATGCCTGGGTACCACTTACTGCCATTGTTTTCATCACACATAGGCCTCGCCTTATATATTCGCAGTGATGTTGCGTACCAGTGTCAGCAACACTTTTGCACGACGGATGCCGAATTTAACTCCATGTGGGTTAAGTTCAAAATCCAGTCGCACATCCTGCACTTCTGCTTCATTTATAGAAGCCCGGGTTTAGGGAGGCTGCCAACTTTTGATAAACTGGACAGTCTCTCTGATTCGATTTCTAAAATTCTGGAATCGTATCCGAACATTGAAATTGTTGTTGCTGGTGATTCCAATGTTCATAATTCCAATTGGCTACGTCATTCGAGTCACACGACACCTGAGGGTTTGTATGTTAAGTTATTTGTGAGAAAGGAGATTGAAGGCTGGCGGCTCGCGGCTAGCGGCTGGCGGACGGACAGACGATCATTTGGTTGATAGGGGAGATGGTTAGGAAGAATGGGGAGGGGAGAGACGTGTGTTATAATATGTGAGTATTGTGAGAGCAGCAGCGGTAAGATGCTTTTCGTAGGGAGAGGGAGGAGAGAGACGTGCTTTGTGGTATGTGAGCATTGTTGTTGTAGTAGGATATCATATTAAGATTTTTATGAGTCAAGCGACTGTGGGAATGTGTGTGATCGCGGGTGGCAGCTTGCTAAGCAGAGGCTGCGTAAGCAGAGGCTGCCTAAGCAGAAATGTGTTGTAGTTGTTATTTATTTAATTGCTTCGCTTTTGAGTCGCCGCCCCAGAAGCGTAGTGAAATTTAATGTAAACATAAAGTTAACGGATCGAACTGTAGCTTCGCGTGATCTGGAGCGTGGGGCTGCCTAAGCAGAGGCTGCGTAAGCAGAAGTAATGTTGTAGATGTTGTTGTTTATTTAATTGCTTGGGACCGAAGTGCGGCTTGACTCGAATTTGCTGGAATTAAAGTAATGTAAACATTTCCGAAGAATGCAATGAAATTAGGCGGAACTGAGCTGAACATGATTGAACATATTCAGATTTTTTTATTTCAATTTAGTTTTCTTGTTGGCATGCTTCTTCTACTTGTTTTTTTTAATTGAGATGGGTGCAGATGGGAGTATAAAGGACTTAAAATTTATAATCAGACTTCATTTAGTATTTGGATATTGAAGTGTGAAGTCGCTTGTGTTTTTACTTGTGTCTAATAAAATTGTGCAGTAATAAAAAAAAGAAAATATTTGATTTTTATCAAAAATTAAAGTAATATTAAAAAGATTTGAAAAAAAGTATAAAATTTTTAAAATTAAATAGTGCACGCAACTTTTGAAAGTCAAGACAATATTTTGAAAGTTAAAAAATTGGAAAAACATTTTGAAAGTCAAGACAATATTTTGAAAGTGAAAAACTTGGAAAAACGTTTTAAAAAAGTTAAAAACATTTTAAAAAGCGAAATAAAACTCTAAAACTTTAAATAAAAGTGTTCAACAACAACTACAACACCAACAACAACTACAACACCAACAACAACAACTACAACACCAATAACAACTACTAATCAGGAAAACCACATTATTTTCGAGGTAAGTAAATTTATATAAAATACCTATAATAAAATAGTCTCTAAAAAATATTAATTAATAGTTGAAATTATTTACAAGTATAATTATAATTATATTAATAATACAAAAATTGTTAAAAATATAAAATAATATTATATATAATATTACAACAACAACAACAACATCAACAAAAACAACATCAACATCGCCTCCACCGTCACCGCCACCACCACCGTCACCACCAACACTACTACCATGGCTGCCAACAACAACAGCAACAACAGCATCAACAGCATCAACAACACCACCATTTCCAATATTATGAAAGGCTCTATTTGTAGCGAGTGTGGTCAGATGTTTTCTGAAAAGCGCAGCTTAAAACGACACATTGAGTCGAAACACGAGAAGCAGACATTCGATTGCAGCGAATGTGGTACAAAATGTGCACGACGTGACAACCTTCAGAGGCATAATACAAAATTTCACTCTCATTCATCATCATCGCCAGTAGCAACAGCAGCGTATTCAACCAATCCTCAGACTTCAACATTAACAGCATCATCATCATTACCAACTCATATTCGTTGCCCCAACTGCAACGAAAATGTCTCACAAAAAGATTGGGCCCATCATGTTCGGACCAATAAACATAAAAAGAATTGTTGGGTCCCAATAAACGGTCATCTAAAAATAATAAAGTCTGCCTTTAATGGCAGAATTGAGACATATGTGTTGGAGAATGATGATGAGGGTTTGCTAATACCGGAGCTGTTTTTTAAAAAGGCTGAGGAGGCAGTTTTGGCTGCTCTGCGAAAGTTATTAATGAAACATTCAGCATATAAATTCAATATGGAGATATATGCTGAGTATGTGAAAATAACTAATGATGATGAAATGATTGTTGAAATTAAATCATTTCAACCAAAAATGATAGTGGTTAACCAGGCCGAAGAGTTGACAAACATATATAATGATATGCACGACCAGCCACGGAAGAAAATGTCCGAGTTCCAGGAAAGGGACAGTGGCTGGTCGTTGATTAAAATATGCCACTTGGAGGTTAATGTTAACCAATATCGGCCTCTGAAGGGATCGTCGTAAATCCCACTCCTGAAGAAGCTGCAGGAGAAGCATGCGTGTGTCAATGTCAAAAATGACGACGCATTCTGCTTGAAGTGGGCAATAATATCGGCCATATGTCCCTCAACACATCACACGGATAGACCTTCCAACTATCATATTAATAATATTGAAGAGCCTGTAATAATATTGGAGAATGGTGTGTCGTTAAATTTCAACGCACTAACGTTCCCACTACCGTTAAATCAAGTCTCCCGATTCGAAGCAATAAATTCAAACATCAGTATAAATGTGTTTGGATATGATGAGGATATCGGGAGCATCGTGGGACCTTATTACTCCACCAAGCAGGAGAAGTCCTCCCACATAAACCTCCTGCTGGTTCAGGGGAATGGTGTGTCGTTAAATTTCAACGCACTAACGTTCCCACTACCGTTAAATCAAGTCTCCCGATTCGAAGCAATAAATTAGGAGGCATTACTTAGTTTTAAGAATTTAGAACGTAAGTTAGATGTACCCTTTGTAGTTTATTGTGACTTTGAGTGTATTTTAAGAAATGTAGATAGTAGTGTAGATGTAAGTTTAAATAGTAGTAGTAAGAATGTAAATACACATATTCCAATAGCTTTTAGTTATTACATAGTTTGTAAGTATAATAGTAATTTAAATAAGTTCGTTGTATATACGGGTGAGGATGCCCCCACTAAATTTATTCAAAGTTTGGTTGGGGATTGTGTAGAAATTTATAATAATTATTTGAGTGTCGTGAGACCTATGACTCCCTTGGGTTTGGGAGAACTCAGACATCAGTCATGTCACATTTGTGCACAGACATTGAAGGCAGATAGGATGGCAGATCATTGCCATTTAACGGGAAAATATAGGGGTCCAGCACACAATGAGTGCAATTTGAAATATCAAACATTTTATCCCTATATTTTTTCACAATTTTTCTGGCTATGACTGCCACTTATTTATTAAGGAACTCAATTTATTTGAGGGAGATATAAATGTTATCCCCCTAAATAAAGAGTTGTACGTATCCCTGTCGAAGAGGATACGCGTAAGCGAAAAGAAGACCATTGAACTCAGGTTCTTGGATTCTTTTCGCTTTATGGCTTCCAGTTTGGATACATTGGGGCAAAATCTTACACCTAATGATTTTCATGCAGTGCGCCGAATGTATCTAAATGATGAAGAATTTAATCTTCTCAGGAGGAAAGGTGTATTCCCATATGAATACATCAATTCAGTTGATCGCCTGCAAGAAACCAGCCTTCCTACTCGGGCTGATTTCTTCAGTCGATTGACTGGTACAGAATGTGCAGTGGAGGATTATGAGCATGCTCAAAGAGTTTGGCAAGTTTTCAATTGTCAAACTCTGAATGATTACATGATCCTCTATCTGAAAACAGATGTACTTATTTTGGCAGACGTTTTTGAAAATTTCAGAAACGTGTGCAAAAATATTTACAATCTGGATCCCTGTCAGTACTACACGGCTCCAGGTTTGTCTTGGGACGCAATGTTGAAAACAACCAACATAGAACTTGAGCTGCTTACTGACGTTGACATGTATCTTTTCGTACAGAAAGGCATATGGGGCGTCATTGTTCAATGTAGCAAGAGGAATTCAAATGCAAATAATAAGTATATGACGGATTACGATCCGCGTAAGCCGTCAGAATACTTAATGTATTTGGATGCCAAACCTCTTCGGTTGGGCAATGTCGCAATATTTACCGTATGGGGGATTTGAATGGGTTGCTGACGTTAATAATTTTAGCGTCAGCAGCATTCTTTCAATGCCAGAGGATTCATCCACTGGGTTTATTTTTGAAGTAGACTTGGACTACCCTCAGAGTTTACATGACGCGCATAATGATTTACCATTTTGCGCGGAAAATAAAACTGTGGGTAGCTCCAAGTGTACAAAATTGATAGTTGATTTAACCAACAAGACTAATTATGTAATTCATTACAAAAATTTACAACAATGCCTTCAAAATGGCTTAATTTTAAAGAAAGTCCACAAGGCATTGAAGTTTAAGCAGTTTTGTTGGTTAAAACAATATATCGACTTAAATACCCATCACCGCAGTTTAGCCAGAAATACTTTTGAAAAGAATTTCTTTAAACTGCTAACCAATGCGGTGTACGGGAGAACAATGGAAAATGTTGATAAACGGAAAGATGTCAAAATTGTGAATAGCTGGGAAAGTCGAGGAAAACGATTAGGAGTTCGCGCACTAATTGCTAAACCCAATTTTCACAGCTCTTCACAATTTACAGAAGACATGATTGCGATTCAAATGAGTAGGATTCGCACCGTTTACAACAAGCCCATTTATTTAGGATTTTCGGTGCTTGAATTGTCAAAGTGGAAGATGTATAACTTCCACTATGACTTCATGCTACCGAAATTCCAACAGAGTCTTGCGTTGAATTATATGGATACAGATTCATTCATATATTCAATCAAGACTATAGATTATAGACTATAGATAGGGATATTCGAGATGATATCGAATCAAAATTCGATACATCCGAATATCCGGAGGACAATTCATATAATTTTCCCCTTAGGAATGCCAAAGTCCTCGGCATGATGAAGGATGAGTGCAAGGGGAAAATAATGAGGGAGTTCATTGGCCTCCGCTCAAAAATGTACTCCATAGCCATTGAAAATAACAAAGAAATCAAAAAGGCTAAGGGAGTAAAAAAATTAGTATTAAATAGGTTAAGTCTTAATGATTATAAGAATTGTTTAGTTAATAAGAATATTGTATATGGAGACATGTATATATTTAGAAGTAAGATGCATAATATTTATACACAGTTAGTTCATAAGATAGCTTTAAGTTCTAGTGATGATAAGCGGTATATTAGAAGTGAAGACATCCACACTTATGCGTGGGGCCATTACAAAATAGATTTAGAAATGGAATTAGATATAGACAATGATATTTTTGATAATTTAAACTATTGATAATTTAAATTTAATTTTAATAAAAAATATATTGTAATTTCAAATTTAAACAAAAAATAATTTAATGTTATAAATAAATTTTTTATTAATGTGTATATTGTAAATATTGTAAATATAGACATTAAGTGTACAATTGTTAGGTTAAGAAATTGATGAATAAAAAAAGTGTAAATATGAACTTGTAAACATGTTCTTCTTTATTTATTAATGGAATTTAGGAATTTTCTTAATAGCAGAGCATTTTGAGGCGCACAACAGCCATTATGGGAATGGCACATCCTTTGTAGTAAGTATGTATCTCGAAGAGTTTCAAAGTTGCTGCATCCGATCTCTTCAATGTTAAATACGGGCGCGTTTAAAAGTTCTTCAAGCCATTTAGATTATTCAGCTCCCTTAACGTACACGGGTATATTTTTAAGATTTTGCTTCACGAAATGTTTTACACTACAATAGTCGATGAAGCCATCATTCCATGTGAAACCATGATGATTACGATATAACCACTGTACTTGTTTTTGGGACTGACGTGTTAATTTGTTAAATCCATATGGCGGTTTTATAATAAAATTCTGATACTCATTAAAGCTGAAGGTAACTGCTAACTCTTTGACGATAAATTCATTAAAATTGCTTTTGAAGCCCTGCACATCCAGAGTAATAAATTTGTCATTCTCCATTTGCACTTAGACGACTTTTTTAATTTCACCAGTCGTTGGTGTATATTCAATTATTTTGTCGTGTATGAGTATACAATAGGCTGATGTGTTGGCTGGAATATTCTTTGAAGTCTTAAATTCAATTCTAATATCAATCGGACCACTTTTAATCGCTTCGTTTTGATGACTAACATCCACTACAATTATCGGTGCAGTATCTTTGAAATCTCCAAGAAGCACCAGAGCTTGAGATTCACGATTAATAGCTTTGTTGAAATTTTATGTACATATCATACAGCAGAGCATAACGATTACGATCGAAATTCAGATTGAAGTCATCATACGGATATGTATCAGAGTTTAAATGCACTTTAACATCAGACAAATGGCAATGTTGAAACTTGTTGTCTCTCGAAAAGCAATTATAATAAAGCGTGGTCTTTCTTATTCTGCGCAGATAATTTAACGTTCCACAGGTGGTTGCTTCATTGAGCAAGTGATGGATTGAAATGACAATCCCAACTGCGGAATGCCATTGATAAAGGTCGTCCGCTTTTAATTATTTGAAAGAGTTGTAATATTTGTTATACGCTTTAATTTTTCGGTTGCAACACTTGAAAAAATAGCATTTTCGTCTGACTTCGAACGCAGTAGTACAATTTCATATTTAGCATTTAGGATAATTTTATTAAAGTCTTCAGCAAAGCCCGGTAGCATTTTCAATGGAGTACAAAAATTAAAATATCCATCCTTTATTTAAACTTCATTTTTTGCAAACCAACCAGCATTTTTCAGTGTATTACTCTCAGTCGGACTCAAAGAGACGTAATTTTTTTTGTTGTAGTTACACCCAAGTGACGTGCACGATCAATCTCTAATCCATTCATCTCATAGCGGATTTCATCAAATATGAATGCCATACAATTGTTTTTTAATTTTGCGTTTGAAGTTGCATCTCCATTTTCCAAGTTGACTGTACCTTCAATATAAATTAAACTCTCACTGGGAAAAAGTATAGATCTTGGTTTTGAACTGCAATCCTTATTTCATCATTGCTTTTATACGATTGTAGATATGACGAGTAGCTATGGTATTCCTTTTTAATGATGCTTTCATCATATTTTTTTTCATCATAGTTTTTGTACAACATCAAGTATTTGACTCATTTTAATTTAGTTTCTCTTTAGTTGAAAACCCAAAGATTTTAGAAACTCTTTATTAGCAAATGTCAACTTTTTGCGTTGTAGAGTGTTAGGTGTTGTCTGTGACTTTGTTACTTCAAATGGCAAAGTAGAAGTGAATGCACGTACACCCATGTAAGCGCTTTTATTATAGATAATCATTGTTCTTGGGGGTTTAAATGCAGCCTGAGGGTTATAGTTTCTCCACAAAAATTAATTAGGTTACCGCTTTGATCAACAATTTTTATTGTAATTGAACTTATCTGTCTAGTGTTTACTGGCATTTAAATGAAATTTTTCGGAATCTCATCTATTTTATACCCTGGGCTGACATTCAGTGCAAATATGTGAACTGTATGCGCCGGTGTGTTGTTAATATACGAACCGCTTATAATGTCACATTCAATGTGTATAACATTGATCTTTGTTATGGTCACAGGCAAGTCGGAAGTGTGCAGTTTTGCTGCTTCCAATACTTTTTTACTGAAGCCCAACAGTGAACCAATGCTTCGTTCTTTATTAAAGAAAATTTTATGTTTACTGGACCCTACGATTGCTTGCAGTGTATTTGGGTTGGCGGCTATTTCCAGTTTCTCATGCAGCTTCTCATGTGGCACTATACTAAAATATTTATTTTGAATGTACTCGGCAATATCGTCGAGCTCATATGAACCAACAGGAATTTCAATTGTATGGTCTCCGATGTGAAATAAATTATTTTCATGGTCAACGTTTGGTATGGTGTTGTAGCTATGAAAGTCAACGAGACCGCATACATACTTCCCATCTAAATCTATAGGCGGAAAGTAATCAGCCGATAAAATGTATTTGTTTCCACTTAGGATAAGGGTTATTGACATCTTGAATGTTGGCCAACTAATGAAATAAAAAACACACAAAGGAATCTTTTTATACAAGAAAATTTATTTACAAAATTTCATTACTATTGATCCAAGAATTATGTTTATTGGAAAACCCTAGCCACTTGACAAAGACTTTGTTCTCTTTAGTTTTTAAAACTTTTTCTACAAGATATGTGCTGCGATATTTTGTTTTCAATAGTTCGCTTTCGTAAAATCCTCCTCCAATTGTGTTTCCCTGGTAGTCTTCAAGAATATACGTCGGTGGGTTTGTAATTCTTATATTTTTAACTTTAAAAATTTCTGTAGTCCAATTCGGTGTGTAGCCTTTTTCAAAAACGTGTTTATGTTTACTGATGCGAAGATAGTCTCCTATGCGGAACTTTGGCTTTCTAAATATTTTCAGCTTGTTGTAGGCAGTCTTTAATAGCAACTTTTCATTAGACGGCTTCACATCAATGGGAGCCATATTTATTGTTCTATGCTTTTTCTTATTGTATTTGTTGATCAAATTTTTATAATTATCAATCCATCGATACGATCCATGATAACTAAATTCCCTCCACATCATTTGTTTTAGTGTTCTATTGAAACGCTCAACAATTGATGCCTTCAAAACACTGTACGAAGAGTAATGGTTGACATGGAATTTCCTCATTAAATTTTGAAATTGTCGATTAAAGAATTCTTTACCATCATCGGTTTGTAAATTTCTGGGTATCCGACCCAAATTGAATACGGTTTCCATGGCTTTCATGACATCAGCATATGTTTTCGATTTTATAGGTACAGCCCAGGCAAATTTTGAAAATGTATCTATTACGGTGAGAAGGAAGCGAAATCCGCTGTTATCTGTGGAATAGCTTCCCATTTCTACTAAATCCGCTTGCCAGAGGTCGTCGATCCCTTTAGTAATTACACGTCTTCGTTTAAAATTTTTTCGAGCTTGAGTATGCAGTTCATCAACTAAACCCCGCTTTTTACTCATTTTGGCATTTCTTTTAGAATTTTGTCCTCCAATGCGGCTATTGATTTGGGTTTTTGTGCTTGTTGAAATAGATAGCTTTCAATTCGTTCAATTTGTTCACTAATATATTTTGTGAAATCTTGAATATTACTGTCAACGTATTCTTTAGTGTCTTGAAGTTTTGTGTAGACTACTTCAATGTCACCTTCTATTCTTTCCTTTAGTATTTGTCTTTCTTTTTTAAATTCTGTGGTAATTTGATTCATACAATTTTTCACAAAAGATTTTGTTGCATCATCATTATTTTCAACAGGCTCACCAACACTTTTCCAGTGCAGATCTAAATGGTTATCATTATCCAAATTAAATCCCAACACTTTGGAAAAATTTCTTTTTAATTTATTATTTGATGCTTCTCGCATGGAATGACGACCGAACTTATCAACGCTCATTGTCAATTAGGCTTACAACTCTATTAATACAGCATATTTATACAATTATATTAGCTTCTCTCAACTCCTCAATGATGGAAATAATTTCATTGTTGTGATTGTTGTGTCCAGCTGACTGTGATGATAATAAAAGTCGTAATCTATCAACTAATTCATTCGGATCATCCCAGTAAATGTAATTAGGTTTTTGTGGATTGACTCTCATCAAACCGGTTCTTTTTTACGTTAAATGGTGTAGATGTCGATGAATATTTATTACTAAATAATCCCTTTATGATATACTTGAAAGCCTTGGTCCCCTTCATTTGCTTATTTTCATCGTAATTACGTTTGTGAGCACTAGTATTGTTTAAAATTGTTTTGTAAACTTGTAGATCTGCTTCGTTATAATTTGATGGTGTCTTGTGGAACAATAACTGAAAGAAACCGGGTGTAAGGTTGAAAGAAGTGGGGGATGAAGTGTCAAACGGTTTGTCGGATAATAATATTTCGCCGTTTTGTATTGTGAAAGCACTGTTTCCAAATCTCCATTCAACATCTGTTCCTCTATGCAGTCCATATGCAGTATCCAGCTCATTTTGTTGTTCCAGCTCAGATAAATCCATGACTTTAATTGATTTGTTTACAGCTTCCTCTGTATCATTTATTTGAGAGAAAAAAGCGCCGTCTTCATTACTATTGGCAAGAGTCTCGTCTGTAAAATCGAGCTCTTTCTTTGTTTTATGTGGTGTACTTGTTTTTAGTTTGAGTGGCATCTCATTATGCGTAAAATCTAGAACATTCTTGTTATTTGTTGATGTTGTTGGTATTGTAGTGTTTCGAACCAATTCCTTTGGAGGTTTTGTGATTGGTTTAAGTGACTCTTCTATTTGATTTTCTACATCTGCTTTACTCAGTTTTAGGTTGCGAAATTTCTGTTTCAAAATACGTCTGGTTTTTACCAGGACTTTTAATATTTTCTCCTTTCCTTTAGCGTCTGCTTAAACAGCTAACAGATCAGATCAGGTGTATCAGCTAACAGATCAGGTGTATCAGCTATCAGATCAGGTGTATCAGCTATCAGATCAGGTGCAACAGCTATCAGATCAGTTCAAAGGCTGTTTTCATACTAGTATGAAAGTATCGGGGATGCTATTATTTACAATTGAATGTAAATGTCAAAACCTTTTCTATAACGCCCATCATCAATCGGGTCGTCTTTGCTGATTACCAAAAATCCATACTTGTCCCTCCAACACTCTCTACATATATTTAGAAATTTTTCAAAAGTCATGTCTGTTCCTACATGATCATTGTATATGTGCTTCATGTTCATCTCGTCTTGCTTAAACATAATAATCATGTTGGCATTATCGCGTACTAAATGCTTATGGATGCGTGTATATGTTTGACATAAATAAAAGCAATCGATGCATTTGTGTCTGCCCATACAAAAGTATTCTCTTATGTTATTTTGCTTCTCACAAGCAACATAATCGAATATCATTATTGAGCTGGTTTGAGAACTTGTTCGTTGTCGGAAAATGTAAATAGTCCCATATTTTGAATTGATTTCATTAATTGTTTTAAATATTCATATTTCGGTTGATACAACGACTTTGAATATAAGTATATATTTGCAAAATTCAGTCCATTAGGACTTTCTATTAAACTCAGCATGACGTTGGTCTTTCCACAATTTGAAAGGCCGACAATAATGCATCTTATTGAATTCGGCAGCAGGGAGCCTTGTCGGGATTTCGATATGTTGTCAGTAACAGAATCCAGATTTTTAACAATAATATTTTTGTCTTGCTTAACGAAACGCATTTTAGCAATTAATATAAATATACAATAACCACACCTTTATATTAATTTTCATTCAGTACGAGTATGTGAAAAGATATAAAATGGCTATAATTTACAAGAAACATGTCAGTAATAATCAGTCAGTAACCGGAAGAGGTTTATTAAATGGCGTAATAAATTCTCTACCAATTGAACTTCATTTACCGGGTTATCAGTTTTGTGGACCAGGAACTAAACTAAACCAACGCTTGGCAAGAGGCGATAAAGGAATCAATCCCCTGGACGCCGCATGTAGAGAGCACGATATAGCTTATGATAAAACACGAGACTTGAATAAGCGCCACGAAGCAGATAAAATATTAATTGAAGGGGCGTGGCAAAGAGTAAAGTCAAAAGACGACGTTTTTAACATTAGTACCGATTTTATTTGCTCTGGGAGCTGTTGGAGGCATAGCATCTGGAGGAGCTGCAAAAGCAATCGCAAAAGCAATTAATGAAACAAAAGCCGCACGACAACAATTCGAAGAAGCAAATCGTCATAATAAAACTATGGAAGCAATCGCTATGGGAAAAGGCTTATACCTGAAGCCATACAGAAAAGGATTGGGTCTATATTATAGTCCGCAACCAGAAAACTTTTAAAGAATCTACCCAAAAGAGCCCTCACAGACGTCGACTTGATGAAACATGCAATGAATCTACCGCATTTCAGAGGTATTTTTATGCGAGACAGTCTCCCGAAACGACCTCGTCAGCAAGAATGTGGAATCGTTAATCTAGATACATCAAAGGGCCCTGGTACTCATTGGGTAGCGTATTACAAAGACAGGCACTGCAAAGAATAATTTGATAGTTTTGGAAACTTGCAACCACCGCATGAAATAATAAATTATTTGGGAGATGACGTAAATTACAACTACACCCAACACCAAGACTATAATTCATACAACTGTGGTCATTTATGTCTAAACTTTCTTTATAATTTAAACAAAATAAACAATAAAAATAGTTTAAAAAAGTAATAGTATTGACTTTTTATTGAACTTTTAATATAAACATTATTTAAATTTTTTATATTCTATGTTGGATTTCGATGATGCTGAAGTTGAAGGTGAAGATGATGAGGAGGATGAGCTTTTCCATTCCTTATCCGACTTGAATGGGTTTTTCACCACTGTATACTGCAAATTCTTTGACCATGATTCTTTCATTTCGAGGTCTTTCTTCTTCTCCATTGTACTGCTCTTTGTTGTTGTTGTTGTTGTCTTTGTAATTCAAATTCCAAGATGCGACTAAAGCTTTTTGATGATTTTCACCACTATTAATACTTATTTTAACACATGTTCGTTATAGCTAGAATATATAAATACTGCATTTTCAGCTTTGAACATTTAGTCTCTGTGTAGTTTTGAATCGGTGTAGACAACTCCAAAAATTCACTAAATTATTTGTTTAAATAAATACAAAAAAATAATAAGAATACAAAAATGAATCAACTGTACCAAGATGATTGCACGTCTTCCTCATTTACTGCTGTGAAGGACTTTAATGGAAAAAACTTTAATCAGAAAAATATTCTGTCTGCTCTGATAACTGACTTTGAAATACTTGGACACCGACTCTTTTATACATAGCATACAAATCGACAACTATTAAAAAAGTATTCTTGATGATATCAATTTAAAATTCGATACCTCAGAATATTCACTAGACAATCCGATTGATGAAGGACGTTATAAAGAATAGACTTTGATATTTACATCCAACTGTAAATGAAAGCACCAAGGCACTTTCATACTAGTATGCAAACAGCCTTTGAACTGATCTGATCTAATAGCTGATAGCTGCTGCACCTGATCTGATCTGATCTGATAGTTGATACATCTGATCTGATAGCTGATATACCAGATCTAATCCGATCTGATCTGATTTGATAGTTGATACACCTAATCTTAATAACTAACTGTTACAGCTGATTGAAGACTAAGAAGATGAATATTAAACTATTAAAAGAATTTTTAAAAACTAAACGAGAACTGAACCAAAAAATTAGGGCTTTAAAGTTAAGAAAAGCCGATTTAGAGAATCAATTGAATGATACCTTTTTTTTTTTTTATGGCAGATAGAACCAAGCTCATGGGATGCCCCCTATCCATGCAAAGCATTCGTTGGTTTAGAAGGGTAAAGGTTAGTGGGAAGGGGACCTGCACCGCTCTGGAAAGCCGAATAGATCTGTTGAATACCTGAACCGAAGGGATCAGGCTGGCTACTTCAGAGGAACAGTTACCATTAAAGTAACGGTAAAATAAGGTTACACACCCCACATCCCGACGACATCCCAAGGTTTCAATAGAGCTGGATACCCTACTGTCCCCTATAAGTTTTATCGCACGACCTTGTATACGGTCCAGAAGCTGAAGATATGCTTTCGAAGCTCCAGACCAAATATGCGAGTTGTACTCCATTTTCGGCCATTTAAACCGGTTACAGTACCTTTGAAGGAATTAGTGAGGATATACCCCAGTTAGGGCAAAGAAAGAGATCGATTTTACAGACGAAACTCTTACCAAGAGGAATCATGACGATGATAATGATGATGATTACCTTTTTCTCTCAAATGGATGTTTCAGAGGAAGACGCAAACAAATCAACTGAAAACATGGATTTATCTAAATTAGAACAGCAAAATGAGCTGGATACAGCATCAGAGGATTAGATGGTGAATGGAGATTCGGAAGTAGAGCTTTCAAAATACAAAACGGCGAAATATTAATATCCGATAAACCGTTTGACACCTCATACCCCACCTCTTTCAACCTTACACCCGGTCTCTTCCAATTACTGTTCCACAAGACACCATCAAATTACAACGAAGCAGATCTACAGGTTTACAAAACAATTATAATCAATACTAATGCTCACAAAGGAAACTATGATGAAAATAAGCAAATTAAGGAACTAAGGCTTACAAGTACACCAACATCATAAAGGGATTATTCAGCGATAAGTCTTTATTGACGTCCACACCACTTCACCATAAAAAAGGAACGGGTGTGATGAGTTTATACCCTCAAATACCTAATTATATTCATCAGAATGATACTAAGGCTATGCATATTGTAAAAGCACTAACCAATGATAAAGAATCATCAACGACATACAAAGGTTTAATGCAAATAAATTCACAG
This sequence comes from Sicus ferrugineus, assembly GCA_922984085.1. Lineage (NCBI taxonomy): Eukaryota > Metazoa > Arthropoda > Insecta > Diptera > Conopidae > Sicus > Sicus ferrugineus. Next base: position 31,435,533 of record OV277348.1, read on the forward strand.
AAACCCGAATTTATTTATTGGAATGATCCCAATATGCTGGTAGATAGATTACGCTTTTGTTATTATCTGCTTCGGATGAAGGTAACTTCTATATCAACGAAATAATTTCCATTATCGAAGAATTGCGAGAAGCCGACATAATTGAGTAACTTTCCGTACATATTCTGTATACCAAGAGAACATTTTATCAACAGATAATCATACATAACCACATCATTTTCATAAACATGTAAATCTAAATTAGCTTTACAATTGTTTTATGATTTCTTGAAATATGTATTATTGAAACTATTGTACTTTTATTAAAATTAAATGCGTAAATGTGTATATGAACAACACATATAAACGTTTGAGTTGTTTTATTTTTTCAGCAATGAAATCTATATAAATACGGTCGCTTACATGATATGTACGACCTTTATGTTTCTTTCTTGATATGATATCACTGATATGTTTGCTGGTTGAACTAATCAGATAACTGATCTGACAGTTGATTTGTTAGATCTGTTCCGATAGCCGATAACCTGGTTTGATCTGATCTATTAGCAGTTGCACCCGGTCATGACTGATAGCTGTCATATCTGATTTGATAGCTAATATACATGACCTGATCTAATCTGGCAGTTGATATACAGGTTTTGATCTAATCGGAACTGATCTGATAGCTGTTATGATAGATCAGATAGCCGTTATGATGAATCATCAACGACATATAGTACAAAGGAAATGGTTTAATGCAAGATAGCTGTTTGTCTCATTTGATAGGTGATATAATTGATCCGAAAGTTAATATAAAGACCACAAACGAAACGATATCAGTGGTTTTTACTTGTGTTGAGTTATTATTTATAACTCAAAGTAGTTTATACAATTCATAGAAAATCTGCGACTACACAAGCTGTGTCATGAGTTAAAAGGATATCAAACAGTAAATTGGGATAAGTTGACTTGCTATCCTAGAAATATTCAAAATAAAACTAAATTAAATAAATTGAAAATGAAAATAAATATAGAATAGGAAAAAAAAATAAAAATAATAGATTAATAAATAAATAATAAAATAAAATAAAATAAAATGAAATGAACAAATATAAAATAGAAATATATTAAAATATACTATCTAATATAATATAAACTATCTGATTAGTTCAACCAGCAAACATATCAGTGATATCATATCAGGAAAGAAACATAAAGGTCGTACATATCATGTAAGCGAAGGTATTTATATGGATTTCATTGCTGAAAAAATAAAACAACTCAAACGCTTATATATGTTGTTCATATACACATGTACGCATTTAATTTCAATAAAAGTACAATAGTTTCAATAATACATATTTCAAGAAATCATAAAACAATTGTAAAGCTAATTTAGATTTACATGTTAATGAAAATGATGTGGTTATGTATGATTATCTGTTGATAAAATGTTCTCTTGGTATACAGAATATGTACGTGAAAGTTACTCAATTATGTCGGCTTCTCGTAATTCTTCGATAATGGAAATTATTTCGTTGATATAGAAGTTACCTTCATCCGAAGCAGATAATAACAAAAGGCGTAATTTATCTACCAGCATATTGGGATCATTCCAATAAATAAATTCGGATTTCTGTGAATTTACTTGCATTAAACCTTTGTATGTCGTTGATGATTCTTTATCATTGGTTAGTGCTTTTACAATATGCATAGCCTTAGTATCATTCTAATGAATATAATTAGGTATTTGAGGGTATAAACTCATCACACCCGTTCCTTTTTTATGGTGAAGTGGTGTGGACGTCAATAAAGACTTATCGCTGAATAATCCCTTTATGATGTTGGTGTACTTGTAAGCCTTAGTTCCTTAATTTGCTTATTTTCATCATAGTGTTCTTTGTGAGCATTAGTATTGATTATAATTGTTTTGTAAACCTGTAGATCTGCTTCGTTGTAATTTGATGGTGTCTTGTGGAACAGTAATTGGAAAAGACCGGGTGTAAGGTTGAAAGAGGTGGGGTATGAGGTGTCAAACGGTTTATCGGATATTAATATTTCGCCGTTTTGTATTTTGAAAGCTCTACTTCCGAATCTCCATTCACCATCTAATCCTCTGATGCTGTATCCAGCTCATTTTGCTGTTCTAATTTAGATAAATCCATGTTTTCAGTTGATTTGTTTGCGTCTTCCTCTGAAACATCCATTTGAGAGAAAAAGGTCATCATCATCATTATCATCGTCATGATTCCTCTTGGTAAGAGTTTCGTCTGTAAAATCGATCTCTTTCTTTGCCCTAACTGGGGTATATCCTCACTAATTCCTTCAAAGGTACTGTAACCGGTTTAAATGGCCGAAAATGGAGTACAACTCGCATATTTGGTCTGGAGCTTCGAAAGCATATTTTCAGCTTCTGGACCGTATACAAGGTCGTGCGATAAAACTTATAGGGGACAGTAGGGTATCCAGCTCTATTGAAACCTTGGGATGTCGTCGGGATGTGGGGTGTGTAACCTTATTTTACCGTTACTTTAATGGTAACTGTTCCTCTGAAGTAGCCAGCCTGATCCCTTCGGTTCAGGTATTCAACAGATCTACTCGGCTTTCCAGAGCGGTGCACCCCTTTTACGTCTCGATCCCGTTCCATCGCACTACCCACTACCGCGATAATTCGTTTTTCGGTCGCGCAGTTAAATTGTGGAATAGTCTCCCTGCGCATGTGTTCCCACCCACTTATAACGTCGATGCTTTTAAAAGATGTGTAAATCGACACTACTCCCACTTTTCCCCTTCCCACTAACCTTTACCCTTCTAAACCAACGAATGCTTTGCATGGATAGGGGGCATCCCCTGAGCTTGGTTCTATCTGCCATAAAAAAAAAAAAGGTATTATTCAATTGATTCTCTAAATCGGCTTTTCTTAACTTTAAAGCCCTAATTTTTTGTTTCAGTTCTCGTTTAGTTTTTAAAAATTCTTTTAATAGTTTAATATTCATCTTCTTAGTCTTCAATCAGCTGTAACAGTTAGTTATTAAGATTAGGTGTATCAACTATCAAATCAGATCAGATCGGATTAGATCTGGTATATCAGCTATCAGATCAGATGTATCAACTATCAGATCAGATCAGATCAGGTGCAGCAGCTATCAGCTATTAGATCAGATCAGTTCAAAGGCTGTTTGCATACTAGTATGAAAGTGCCTTGGTGCTTTCATTTACAGTTGGATGTAAATATCAAAGTCTTTTCTTTATAACGTCCTTCATCAATCGGATTGTCTGGTGAATATTCTGAGGTATCGAATTTTAAATTGATATCATCAAGAATACTTTTGTTATAGTTGTCGATTTGTATGCTATGTATAAAAGAGTCGGTGTCCATGTATTTCAAAGTCAGTTATCAATCAGAGCAGATCAATTAAATCCATGCCATCAATTCAAAGTCAGGTACTGTCCTAATCTGAAAATGTAGTTAATCGACTGTTTTATGGGGTTCTTATATTCAAATTTATTCATATAATACAATTTCTTAAATTTAACAGTTGTTTTGCTTAATATCTATATATATAATTTAGTTTATTATTTTGTTTGTAAATTGAAATTAATAAATAACAATATTTTTCTTATATTTTCTTGCAAATCTGATAAATCATATTATTGTAGCTGCTTTCGATATCTTCTCTTGTCTGTATTAAAGTCATTTTGGTTTGGAACGATTTTACATCCACAACCATATCTTCTTCAATACTCATTTTCACATACTCACAAAATATTTCTAAATTGAATTTATAGCCCAAGTGCTTTTCGAGTAAATCTTCCAAGGCTTTTATAATGATGTCCCTGTTTACTGTAAAAAACGTTTCTGGAATGAGCAAACCCTTGTTCACGTTTTCGAGCATAAGCGTTTCAATCCTTTCATTGAAGGCTGACCTTATTGTTTTAAAGTGCTCGTTAATCGGGATACCAGCATTTTTTTATGTTTATTGGTCCTAATGTGATAATTCCAGTGTTTATTTAAAACGTTTTCATTACAATCGGAACAAATTGAAAAGTTTTCATTATGAATACGTTTTGCTGGTGAAGCACAGCTTCTGCTTGGTTGTGGATGAAATAAATTTACATGATTTTTCAGGCTATCGCGTCGGGTAAATTTAATGTTGCATTCATTGCAATCGAATCCTTCTTTTTCAGCATGTTTGTTTAAAACATGGCATTTAAGGTTGCGATTTTTGGTGAAACGAACACCACACTCACTGCAAATGAATCCTTCCATTTTGAGAAAATCTAACTGAAGATGTCGTTATTGTTGATGATGATTATGACGATAATAATATTAATGAAGCAGATTTCACTTCAGTCCTTCAAATTTTTAGCGTTCTTTACAAAAACTTTAAGTTTTAGTTTAGCACTTTAATGTACTCTTTGTGAATGCTCTGGGTTTTAGTTTTGCAAACTAATGCGCTTTATCTCTCCAATTTGAATAATAGTAAATAATTTTTTATTTACTATTTTTAGATTTAAATATAATTATAATTATTTTATTTAATAATTTTAAACTGTACAAAATATATGAGTATCTCCTCAAAAGTTTTTTGGAGCTCACACGACTTGATGTCTTGGAGAAATCAAACGATTAATGAATTTCTGTAATAACTTGTTGCTCCTTTTATACTCCGCTGTAGCGATTTACCTCTCTTAAATGTTCAACAACAACAATAGTATACAAAACGCGTCTCTACAAAATAAATTCTGGGCAAATTGATGACTCATACTAATATCTGTGAACAAAACACACACACACACACACACAGCAAACAATAAGTACTTTATGCGCTTACAGTATAGTATGTATTCGTAATAATTATAATTAATATAATATTTAGCGTTATATTCAGAAATTAACGATATCAAAAAGTCAGGATGTCAAAACAACAACAACAACAACAACAACAACAACAACAACAACAACAACTTAAAACGGTGTCTCCCAATGCCTTCATTAAAGTGCTATTAAAACATTAAATAAAATTCAATTCCACTAAAATTGAATTAATGTTTACATAAAATTTCTGAGGCAGCGTCTAAAAAGCAAAGCAATTAAATAAACAACTCTACGTCTGCTTAGGCAGCCTCTGCATAGGCAGCCACTGCTTACGCAGTCACTGCTTAGGCTGCCGTTACCCACGTCCGCACTTCTTCCCACTGCTCTGTATCCTACGTACAAAATATTAAAACTACAACAACTACAACAGCATAATTCCTAAAATTCCAAAAATAACTCCACTGACCAACTAACCAACTAACCTATGCGACACAGGGCAGAGTTCTCCTTCTCTCATAAACAAAACGAACAAAACAAAAGTCACGCTGAGACTCACTCTACATCCTACCCTCATTCAATCACACCATATCACTAAAGCCTTAATATGCAATTAATTTTGAAATGTTTGCACTAATTTGTTAGACAAACCAATCGCCTGTGTCAGTGTTTTAAAAAAGATATTCTTTGACCAGTCATAAAATAAAATCATCTGCTTAGGCAGCCTCACGCTCCAGATCTTACATGCACGCGAAGCCACAGTTCGATCCGTTTCACTTTATCTTTACATTAAATTTCATAACGCTTCTGGGGCGGCGACTCAAAAGCGAAGCAATTAAATAAACAACAACAACTACAACACACTTCTGCTTAGGCAGCCTCTGCTTACGCAGCCTCTGCTTAGCAAGCTGCCACCCTCGAGCACACATTCCCACAGTCACTTGACTCATAAAAATCTTAATATGATATCCTACAACAACAATTCCAAAGGCAATACTCCCCAATACTCACATACCACGTCTCTCCCCTCTCTCTCCCCCTTCTTCCTCACCATCACCCCTATCAACCGACTGATCGTCTGTCCGTCCGCCAGCAGCCAGGGTTTACACATGACAAAATCCCTCGCAAAAAAAATTTCCGCCAAATTCCACGAAAACTCTCCAAATCCCAACAAAAAAATGCCCACAAAAAGTCCTCAAATCCCCCCACAAAAATCTCATGTCAAAATGCCTCGATCTGGCAACTCCGTTTGCCACTCATATAGTCTTTCTCACTCTTACATACACTACGCCCACTGTCTCGCTCTTACACACATACAGCGCTCCTTAGGCGGATACTCCGCCGAAATACACAGGAGGAGCTATGTCCCAGAACGTACATATTCCTACTACTTATCTCGTCTCCTTCTCTGCGCTACAAACGGAAGAACAAAGGTAATATACCCTTCGGGTGTAGGGTATAACAAAGCAAATTCTCATATTCCCTCACTCGCCAGAGACGAAGTTATTAAACAAAGGGGGGGAACGAGTAGAAACATAAAAAAAATCTGAAGGTTGCTAAACATTGCATGTTTTACTGCTACGATCACTGAACAAAATGTTGCGGTCGAAAATTTGTACGAGATGCGTCTTCTATGTATTGTATATCCTTTGGTACCTTTCAGTGTAAAAGATGATGACCAATATCATCGAAACTACACATTGGTCGATCTGCACCTCAAGCACGAAAGAAAAAGACATCACGAGCTTCAGAAACGGTAAGCAAGACTGGAAGCTATTCGAGTACGCAGCGCTCAAGCTTATCGCCTAAAACAGTCGCGCAACGGAAAGCAATACTGGAATACGTTCGAGTACGCACTGCTAGATCCAGACGAACATTGCACGCTGATTTAAATCTTGGTGCATTCCATTACGATGCTAATTATGATTAGAGTGTTCATCCAATTGTGGTTATAAAAAAAAAATTTATATTATCGCATTAAATTCAAGACCACGCGAACGAAGTTTCGGGCAACGGTTAGTATAATTTATATATATGTATGGGATATACACTTACAACACATCTTTCTGACGGGTTTCTCTCTGAATTGCAAATTGCCTTTCATTTTATACCACATTGTGATTGATGTTGACTCCGTTCTCTAGTAGGAAGTGATCAACCTGACCTATGGAAAATAAGGGATGATGCAATTTTGAATAGAGATACCTCTATGTGTATGTGCGCAGGGGTTGGAAAAGTGGCGTTAGCGTAGTTGTTGTTCTGGTTTTGATAATTAATTTCTGATTATCTCCTTTCCTTTCTTTTTTTAGTTTGAATTTAGGATGAGTCTATATGATTCACCCATCCATTTATCTGAAGGTTAGGGTTTTTAGATGCTTACAAAGAACAATACACATATGTCGCATAGTGTAGTGGCGGAAACATAAATTTTTATTTCAAAAATAATTACATTTTACTTTATCCTACCGGAAGACACCCCTTGCGTGCATAAAGCCTGTTTGGATGGCTGCTGGAATATATTTAGGGATGAGTATAAGATTATATGATATACACAAGTTGTATGTAGCCTTAGTGTTGGCAATTATTTTCAAATCTGAAAACTATAAGTTTACATTCTCCTTGACTTGCACTGCAAATGCTGGTGGGCTGTTTGATTATAAAAAGCTAGTTTCTTTGTAGTGGCTAGGGTTAAATAAATTCTTTTTCTATAAAAGCCGAATAAAATCCTGTTTAGTTGGTTGGTGGGCACATTCCCACTTTTCCCCTTCCCCCTAACCTTTTCCCTTCTAATACCAAAGAATGCTTTGCATGGATAGGGGGCATCCCCTGTGTTTGGTTCTATCTGCCATAAAAGAAAGAAAGATTCGACTCCTGCCTTTATAACTCTTTTGTTTGTGCACAGTATCTTCAGTTCCTCTTCTGTTTAGAACAAAGTATGCTGAATTTCAGAAGAATTAAATTTTTTTATTGTACCTTAATCTATATAATAAAGCTGAATCATACATTCATACGTTTGTTTGTTTGTGACCAATTTTGATGAGGTTTCCACCGTTGTATTGAATACACATCCCAAAAATACGAATATTACTATATTTGGGGTTTTTCAGGCTGGATAACGCGTATACGGGATGGTAGAATTAACAATCGTAAATGTATGACAAAGTGACCGATATGAATCCGGATTTCACCTTTATGTCATAAGATTTTTTAATAGCGAAGTGCGCTTTGGCCAAGGTTTCTAATATTCCCCGTCGAATGACACTCTTCTTCTTTTAGTAGCAGCAATATGTATAAAGCCGAAATCACAATCAATCGCTGTGTCCGCCACGAGTTGGTCCGCGTTGATCGGCGTTTGATAAATTTACGATATTTTTCTAACAGAACGTACGACCTCTCCTTTTTAGTTCATAATGCCGTGTGAACTGGTTACGCATTTCAGTTTGATATAATTGGAGGTAAAAGTATTGTATTTTATAGTTATTGTGTTATACTCGTGTTTTGTTTATTTAATAGGTGATTGAATTTGGAACTTGAACCAATTCCAATCCCTTTTTATTTATTTATAAGTGTAAATTCGGAACTTGAACCGAATCCACACCTTTTATTGTTTGAGTGATAATAGCTTGGGTTAATTGATAATAGCTTGAGTTAAAACACACTGATTCTGTGTTGAATACTGAAAATTTCTTTATTGAATCGCTTAATTTATAGATAAAAACACTTAACCTAAGCATAAATAACAATAAAAATACGTATAAGAAATATTGCCTAATTGACAAAGAAATATTGCGAAACAATTATTAAATTAAAAAGAAAACCAAATTATTAAAAACGCTACATTAGTGCGCGTCAGCAAATTCGCAAAGTAAATTAATTGTTTTTAAATTCTGTCATCGACCGCCAGCGTAACATGAGTGCAGTCAATGACACTGAGCCATGCTCGCAGTCGATGACCCAGTTCAAGGTAGGAAAAGTGCTTCCGTTAGCATAGCGAATCGCGACATCCTCCCTCCGATTAATAGTATTCAAGCCTATACGTTGATTGAATATACGGTGCTCGGTCTCAAGCGGGGTGGTTTAGGTGATCCTGTAGATCGTGGCTTCTTATGCCAAATTTTATAGCTGGTGTAAGCCAATAATAGCAGGCTCAGCACCAATGCAGAGTAGCTGATGATATGATGATGGATTGTACTATTTTCAATAGCTTCTGGAAAGTGTATATTCTTCACGTACTTGTTGGATTCCAAAACAGCCTCAAAATCTGAGGTGCCCTCGATAATTTTGTTACTATTGCTGCGGCCGTTTAAAGTTTTGTTGATTATTAGGGATGCTGCTTCAACCGCGGCTTCAAAACGTGTGTAGGACGTGTGCATTACTGTAGCTATTGTGAAATGCCCCTTAAGGCTCAGGATTGCGTTTCGTATTGTGCAATTGCTGTTTAATGTCAACATTCCTGTGTTTACCAACGAGAGCTGCTGTAACTCAGTCCCACATACAGCTGTGAATTCGGTTTTAGTATGAACCGAAAAAATCCATTGATTGCCTTTGCTGGTAGGGAGCCATTCGTCGTTGTTATTAGTGGGAATATAATTGCAATCTGCTGTTGGTTTATTGGTTAAAAGCAGCACTTCGCACCTGTGATCCAGTGAGTTAATTCCGTAGGTGAGTTGTCTATTTGAGCAGATGTACATATCGTCATCCAATCGATTGCAAGCCCTTAATTCCTCCCACGTCATTGGAAAATATTTATCCCGATGAGCATTGATCGCCATTATCTCCATGCTAGGGTGAATTCTCATGAGTGTTCCATTGCGAACTGCGGGAATGGGCACCAGATTAAATAGATGATACGACTCCAAGCCTACTAATGGAATCATTATTTTGAATATGGCATGTTGGTCTGTCAATGTGCCCTTGATGTCCATTGTTTTGTACAATTGCAAAAGGTTGTTATCGCCGTTGGGGAGCAACAGTCCTGGCGATATATGGGTTTTAATTGCTCTTGTAGTTGTTTTGGCGTCAGCAGTAGTGGACTGACTCGCTCATGATGTACAGCAGTCATTACATCCAAGATTGCGGTTTGAACTCTTCTTAGATTTACGGCCATTGCTGAGAGTTGTGTGGAAAGCGATATATACCATTGGAAGATTTTGTAATGGTCCATTTTATCCATTAGTTCAGCAAGTTGATCATTAATGTGTTTCAGATTAACTTGTGATTCCAATTCCTTTCTCTTGACAATATTTATTGTTGAATCTATTATGGAGGTTTGATTTTTTACTAACTCCAGGAGGAATTCTTCATTGTTTCCGACTTTGTTGATGGTGGTGGACATTTCTTTACCATATTCACTATCTAACACTCCAAATAGGGACCGGGCGACATTTCCAACAATGTCTAATGCTGCTCGTTTTTTGCAAGTACTATGTAGGATATCGCTGTCAACTTGCATTTCGTTCCTTAATGTTCTAAAGTGCGCTGTTAAGGCGAGGCAAGGTTTATTATCCTTTAGTTTCCGACATATGTGGTCTAATGCATTTGTCCCGTTTTCAAAGGCCTTTAGTTCGGGTTGAAGTGGTAGAAGATCGTAATATACAATTAACGTCCAGGCTGTAGGAGAAATCTCAGTGAATCCTATTCCATCGAAATATATTCTAAGTCCGTTATTGAAATTCATTATATTTATAGAACCAGCGCATATAAGTGGCAGTAAGAAAAGAGCAACTATACAGTTGATCACCATTGGGGTGTAAGATATTCGTTTTCTTTTCGACGGGGTAGAAGATTCTTCGGGGAGCTCCTTCTGAAGCTTCGGTGGAATTTCAACTCCTTCGCGTGAATGTTTCTGAGCCACTGAGGTAGTTGACCCTTCATCGGGGGTTGCAGCTGTGCTAGAATCCTCCTTCATTAATGGGGCTAAATTGTGGATTGGTCGACGAAGCATACCAGACGCGGTTTTCAGGTCCACAACTCGTACTGCCCCATCAGGACCGCGGTATATTTTGGTCACTCTTCCCAGAGGCCAGTTGAGTACTGGAACGTTGTCAGTTTTAATAATTACTAGAGTGTCTTCCTTAATATCAGCGATCTGCTTCGTCAATTTTTGTCTGTGTTGTAATTGATTTAAATACTCCACGTTCCATCGTTTCCAAAATTCATGCTTTAGCTCAGACACTAATTTCCATCTTGTACTAAGGAATGTATTCAGTTTAGGTGCGCACACAAACTACCTGAGCAGTCAGGGGTTCGCCGATTAAAAAATGACCAGGTGTTAATGCTGTGAGGTCATTAGGATCATTGGACATAGGAGTTAAAGGGCGTGAATTCAAAATTGCTTCGACTTCTACTATGACTGTTTCCAGTTCTTTGAATGTCAGAGATGCTGTTGATACGCTTCTCAGCAACAGATGCTTTGCAGATTTCACCGCCGCTTCCCAAAGGCCTCCGAAATGTGGTGCCCTAGTAGGAATGAATTCCCTCGATTCCCTTGGCGCCCCCTTAATGCTGTTTTGCGCCTTATCCGAAAAAATCGTCTCACTTAACTCGGTCAACATGTTCTTGGCTCCAACGAAATTTGTTGCATTATCAGAATATAATGTTTGATATCTTCCCCGTCTGCTAATAAATCTTTTTATTGCGCCAATAAATGCTTCAGTGGTTAGATCGCTGACCAATTCCAGGTGAACATCTTCAGTCGAGAAACAGCAAAATATTGCGAGATATATCTTATGTGGTTTTTTACCTCGAATTTTATAATGCACCCAATAATCCCAATAATCTACTCCTGATGTAATAAACGGTCGCGCTGGCGATATTCTTTCTGCTGGTAGGTTTCCCATTATTTGCTTAAATAGGTGAGGCTCTGCTCGATTACATCGAACACAATTTTGAATAACACTTCTCGTCATATATTTGCCTTTTATGATCCAGAATTGTTGTCTGGATATAGCCAGAAGTGCCCGGGCTCCGCAATGTTTGTTGTCTTCATGTAGACCCTGGAGCAGTAACCTTACCAATGAATCATTATATGGTAAGAGTAGTGGATGTTTTGCATCGTATGATAGATTAGCTGCTTGTAGACGACCTCCCACTCGAAGAAGATTGTGTTCATCCATAATGGTGATAAATTATTTATTGAATTTGCTTTGTCTAGTGCCTTGTGTTGAGTAAGTGCTTTTATTTCTGTTGCGAAGTCTGACTGCTGTATCGTTTGTACTATTAGTTGTAGGCCCTTTTGTAATTCTTGTGGTGATAATTCTCTTTCCTGTAACCGTGGTGCAGTATGACGTACGTTGCTGATGAACCGCAAGACATAGGCGACAATGCGTTGCAGTGTGCGAAAAGAATTCCTGTGATTAATACCATATATAAGTTCTTCTCTTCCCGCCGTGCTTATTAACGAGGTTGCTGCGACTGATTTCCTTTCTAGTTCAGGTTCATGGCTTGAGGGTTTTGAAAATGACGCAGGCCAGTGAGATTCATTGCCGTGCAAGAAGAAGGGACCGCAGAACCACATATCGCAATTTGGTAATTTATCCGCCGTTAGGCCTCTTGATAGGACGTCTGCGGGATTTTCCTTCGTATTGACATACCGCCACTGCGTAGGTGTTGTTCTTTGTTGAATTTTTGCGATCCTAGTGGCCACAAAGGTGTGAAAGGATGACGCTGTTGAGTGTATCCAGCATAGTACCACCTGAGAGTCAGACCATAAGAAGGCCTTGGCGTCTTGCAATCTTAGATCAGTTCTTACCCTGGTTGTAAGTTCGGCGCCTTAAACAGCTGCACATAGTTCTAGGCGTGGTACAGTTTGCTTTTTAAGTGGAGCAACTCTAGATCTCGCACACAGCAATCGCAGTATAACCTGTCCGTTTCTGAATGTAGATCTTAGATATACCGCTGCCCCGTAAGCCTTTTCTGAGGCGCCTGCAAATGTGTGGATTTGCACTGAGGTTGGTATTTCCTTTCTGAAGACATGTCTATCAATTCTAATTTTATTTAGAGCTGCCGACATTTCTTGAAAGCTCCGCCATTCCTTTTGTAGTTGCTCTGGTAAAACGTCATCCCATGACAGCTTTAATTGCCAAAGCTGCTGGATGAATATTTTGGCAATTACCACTACAGGTGCGAGGATTCCCAGAGGATCAAAAATACGAGCCAGGTCTGAAGTAACTGATCGCATTGTTGAACATTGTGTGGGAGTCATTTTCACCCGCACTTAGAATTGATCATCCCTTCATTACACCTAGTGTCTTTATGTAAGGAGAATGTGCAGAGTGGAGATCAAGATCAACTTCTTGATCATGAGATGCAATGTTCTCGAGCAATTTCGCATCATTAGCGCACCACTTGCGCAGCTCAAATCCTGCGTTATCTAAGATGCGTCTCAGTTGCGCTTGAATTTCTAATGTTGCGGCACCGCTCAAGCAAACATCCATATAAAAGTCATCTAGTAGCACTTGAGATCCCGTTGGATGATCCACCTTGTTCTGCTTTGTTAGCGTTTGAAGGCATTTTGTAGCTAAGTACGGAGCGGCCGACGTCCCATATGTTACCGCTTGTAGGCGATAATACCTTATTTCTCGTTTTCTATGGTTTCGCCAAATTATCAACTGATATCTCTGATCGTCACGATGTATTAAGATTTGCCGATACATTTTTTCGATATCAGCGGAGAATGCATATTTGTGGAGACGAAAACGAATTAAAATGGAGAAGAGTTGCTCTTGAATCGTTGGTCCGACGTGTAGTATGTCATTTAAGGAGAGTCCTGAAGAAGACTTTGCTGAAGCATCGAAGACAACCCGTAATTTAGTGGTACTACTATCCGGCTTTAGAACGCAATGATGAGGAATGAAATAGTGTTCCGTTGGTACATCTTTGGGTGCGATCTCTTCCATGTGTCCAAGTTGAGAATACTCTTTCATAAAGTTGCAATAGGCTGTGTTCAGAGTTTGATCTTTTTGTAATCGTCTCTCAAGAGCATAAAATCGGCTAAGAGCCATTGAAAATGACTCTCCCAATGCTTAACCCTTTTCTGCTAATGGTAACCGGACTATGAAACGTCCAGTTGCGGATCTCGATACTGTTTGCGTAAAGCTGCTTTCACATAACTGCTTTGCCACTGTCAATTGTTTTTTCTCGTCCTTAGTGTTCTCTAATAATCAAAATCTTTCGATTAACTCGTCTGTGGTCTTGTTGCTGTTAGGGAAGATTCCGCACGTAACAGGTTGATGAGTTGTTGAGTTCATTTTTCCTGATACTATCCATCCTAATTTTGTATATTGTAGGATGGGCATATCCTTGCCGAGGTGTAACTGTTCGATTTGCATTAAATCGTAGAAGAACTTTGCTCCTGGGAGTACATCGATTTTGCCCGGTTTGTCAAAAGTTGGATCCGCTAATTTAACGTTACTTGGTATGGACCATTTTGAAATGTCTAACCTCTGTGTCGGCTGTGGTGCCACAATTTGCGGTAATACATAAGCCTCGAGCCTGGTGTAGAAAGTTCCATCTTGTGATTGAAGTCCTACATTGACCCTGTTGCTAGAATTGCGAGTCTTACGTCCGATGCCTTCGATTTGAAGTGATGAAGTTCGGGGCGATAGGGATAGCTTCTTGATGAGCCTCTGAGTTACCAGATTAACTTGCGAACCAGAATCTAAAACAGCCTTAAAGTTGAATGACTTGCCATTGGCTGCAGAAATTGAAACTACAGCGGTGGCTAGTATAACATACACCTGCCTGTTGCCTTGTTCATTGGCTGATGCTACTGTAGTTGGTGCGTTATTTGCCTTAACAGGTGTATTAGGCAAATTAGACAGGGCTGATTGTTCTGCCCTGTACTGAAGTTTTGAGTGTGCTCCAAATGTAATAACGTGTTGTGTTTTTTATTACACCGAATGCAACTTCGCGAAGGACACTGACCAGCCAGATGACCTGCCTTCAAACAGTTTACACAAAGATTTTGCTTGCGCACAAAATTTAGTCGGTCTAATGCTCCAAGCTGAAGAAAGTGTGGACACGCAAATAACGGATGCGTGCCACAATTGCATGATCGACATGTGTTATTGCCCTGAGGTTTCGAGACGAATGTTGCATGGACATGTGCAGTTTTCTGAGCTGCTGGAACCTTATCCCTTTGTCCTATCATTTCCAGTGATAAGAATTGTCCTTCCAAAAAGGTAAGAAATTCGGGAATTGTATGCACTTCTCTGGGATTCGAAATTGTTTGCTCATAACGAATCAATGACTGTCCAGCTTTTTCGTAAGTAAATTTAATAATAAGGGATCCCACTGTGCCGTGGCAATTTCCAAAGTGCTTAGGGCCAGAAGACATTCCTGAGTTGTATCGTGTAATCCTTTTAACGTCATTACTGATCAGGATACTGATGGCTGATCGACGATTTTTTGGATTAGAGTTGACACCAATACCCTTCTATTGTTGTAGCGCTGTCGCAGCATTGTCCAAGCAACATCATAATTTTCCAAAGTAGGGGCTAAGTGACTGACTAATCTTTCGGCTTCTCCAAGAAGGTTCGATTTCAAGTAAAACAATTTTTTAACCTTGGGGATTGGTTGTTGGTCCACCATTTGTGAAAAGAGATCGAAGAACTGACGCCAATGAAGATAACTTCCATCAAATTTAGGAATTGTTAGCTTAGGTAGATGTATTTTAGTTTGCAATGTTGAATTATTTGTAGTTGAAGTTGTTGATACATCGCTACTTATTTTCTGTTGTTCTGCAATGACTGCTAAGTTGACTAATGTTTGCTGCACTTGTTCTTCCATATCGACATATGGCTGTATGTTATAACCGACGGATTCGGGACGTTCAAATTGAGTCCAGATCTCATCGTTTATTTGTTCAATTTGTTCCCATGATTGTTTGATGGTTTTTATTTTGATGTCGTAGTATAGCTGTGGCTGAGGCTGCCTGTTGCTATTTACGTTTGACAGCAATCGCTCTAGTGCATTGCTTCTTGCGACAAGCTTTCGTACCAATCCACTATGATTTTTGATGTCTGTTTCTGAACCTTGTGCCTGACTAACGGTATCTTGTAATTGGTCCTTTGTTGGCGGCACCTGTTTCTTTTCTTCTTTTTTTTTATGACAGATGAAACGAAGCTCAGGGGATGCCCCCTATCCATGCACAGCATTTGTTGGTTCCGAAGGGATGACAGGTTAGTGGGAAGGGGGAAAGAGGGAGTAGTGACGGTTTACACTTCGCTTAAATGTTTCGACGCTGTAAGTGGGTAGGAAGACATTCGCAGGGAGATTATTCCACAATCTAACGACGCGACCGAAAAACGAACTCTCACGGTAATGCGTGGTTCGTTGGAACGGAATCGCGACATAAAAGGGGTGCACCGCTCTGGAAAGCCGAGTAGTTCTGCTAAATATCTGAACCGGAGAAATCAGGCTGGCTACTTCAGATGAACATTTACCGTGAAAGTAGCGGTAAAATAGTGCTACACATCCTACATCACGACGACGCTCCAAGGTTTCAATAGAGCTGGATACCCTACTGTCCCCTATAAGTTTTAACGCACGACATTGGACACGGTCGAGAAGCTGAAGATATGCCCGCGAAGCTCCCGACCATATATGCGAATTGTACTCCATTTTCGGACGGATATAAGTGGTGTAGATACAACGAAGATCGGTTGGAGTGAAGTATTTCTTACACCGCTTAAGAAAGCCTAAGCACTTGGCTGCTTCTTTCGACACGTCAAAGATGTGATCGTTCCAGCGAAGATCGCATTGGATTGACATGCCCAGAACATCAAGAGCCTCCGACTCATTAATATCCACACCACCCATATTTAGAGGTGGGAAGTTGTCACCCGCCAAACGCTTGTGGGTTAACAAACAGCATTGGGTCTTCCGCGCATTAAAATCGACCCGATTCGCTTGACCCCACTCCTGGATTTTATTGAGGTCGGATTGGAGTGTGTCATTCATAATTCTGCGTGTTCCAGTGATCTCCAGAATGGAAGGACGCCTGGAAAATGAATATGAATGACAAATGCTGCTGTCATCAGCAAACGAGTAGACGGGGTTTGATGTCAATGACAGAAGGTCATTGATGAATACCACAAGAGTAGTAAGAACTTTTGGTCGTTCGTGGTGAGGGTGAAGAATCAGACGCAATCGTCTATTCCAACTCTCCTTAAGGATGATCAGATCTTCACTCGCTCGGTTGATAAGGCAAACTTATTAGCCAAACTGTTTGCTGAAAACTGCTCTCTTCCTGAGAGTATCCAACCACTACCCGTGATCGATGGTGTGTCTCATATTATCCCTGAGATGAACTTTCGAACGCGGGCTGTTAAAAGAATGCTTGTAAACCTCAACATAAATATATCCTCGGGACCGGATGGCATTTCAGCCCACGTGTTTATCCACAATTTATCGTTTACCTCAGGAGTTTTTCCTAATTCCTGGAAGATTGCCAATGTGCAGCCAGTTCCACAAAAAGGTGAGGCTACGAATCCTGCGAATTACCGGCCCATAGCAATCTGTTCAATGCTCTCCAAAGTTATGGAGAGCGTTATAAACTTTAACTTGATGAGGTATCTGGAGAGCAACCAATTGGTCAGCGATCGCCAGTACGGTTTCCGTGCTCACCGCTCCACAGGCGATTTGATGGCGTTTCTCACCGAGCGGTGGAACAGTTGTGTTCACCAATTCGGTGAGAGTAAGCTTGTTGCTTTAGATATCTCCAAGGCATTTGACCGAGTGTGGCATAAAGCACTTGTGTCTAAACTGGCTGCTTATGGTGCCGGTAATACATTCACTCGATGGATATCGAGTTTCCTCAGCGGCCGTTCTATTCGGGTTGTGATAGACGGTAGTACTCCATTAATGCTGGAGTTCCGCAGGGTTCGGTCCTGTCTCCTACACTTTTTCTCATTTTTATCTATGACCTTCTGTCATTGACATCAAACCCCGTCTACTCGTTTGCTGATGACAGCAGCATTTGTCATTCATATTCATTCTCCAGACGTCCTTCTATTCTGGAGATTAATAGAAAACGCAGTATTATGAATGACACACTCCAATCTGACCTCAACAAAATCCAGGAGTGGGGTCAAGCGAATCGGGTCGATTTTAATGCGCGGATGACCCAATGCTGTTTGTTGACCCACAAGCGTCTGGCGGGCGACAACTTCCCACCTTTAAATATGGGTGGTGTGGATATTAATGAGTCGGAGGCTCTTGATGTTCTGGGCATGTCAATACAATGCGATCTTCGTTGGAACGATCACATTTTTGATGTGTCGAAAGAAGCAGCCAAGTGCTTAGGCTTTCTTAAGCGGTGTAAGAAATATTTCACTCCAACCGATTTTCGTTGTATCTGCACCACCTATATCCGTCCGAAAATGGAGTACAATTCGCATATTTGGTCAGGAGCTTGGAAAACATTCTACCTTATTCTACCGATAATTTAATGGTAATTGTTCCTCCGAAGTAGCCAGCCTG
This sequence comes from Sicus ferrugineus, assembly GCA_922984085.1. Lineage (NCBI taxonomy): Eukaryota > Metazoa > Arthropoda > Insecta > Diptera > Conopidae > Sicus > Sicus ferrugineus. Next base: position 31,453,810 of record OV277348.1, read on the forward strand.
ATTCCTTCGGTTCAGGTATTCAACAGATCTACTCGGCTTTCCAGAGCGGTGCACCCCTTTTACGTCTCGACCTCGTTCCAACGCACTACCCACTACCTCGAGAATTCGTTTTTCGGTCGCGCAGTTAAGTTGTGGAATAGTCTCCCTGCGCATGTTTTCCCACCCACTTATAACGTCGAAGCTTTTAAAATATGTGTAAATCGACACTACTCCCACTTTTCCCCTTGCCACTAACCTTTTCCCTTCTAAACCAACGAATGCTTTGCATAGATAGGGGGCATCCCCTGAGTTTGGTTCTATCTGCCATAAAAAAAATTGTATAGGGTTTGTAGCGAATGTCTTCTCGCCAGGATATGCTCACGGCCGTCCAGCGTTCATTTTAATAAAAGAACCCACAATTTATTCTTCATTAGTCTAATTCTTGTCTTTATTTTCCTCCGCATACATTAGGACAATCCTTCGTTATAACTAGTTACAGTCTAATGTTATTTCTAGTTTTTATTTTCTCATTTCTGTGTTATACTTTCTTCAATCTTATTGCTAATTGCATACTATATGTCAGTCCGTTCGTAAGTAAGTCAGGGCTAATTTTTGCTTATATACACGGGGATATTTAGCTACTTCAAGGAGGCTGTCTGCGGGACTCTTATTTGGATTCAGGATTTGCTCGCATGATAGCCAGGCTCTCGAGATTCTGAATTTGGTTTCCACTAGAAGCACTCCACCAAATTCAGACAGACGGAATTAATCAAGTTTTCAAGATGCTGAATTTGGCTTCCACTAGAAGCACTCCACCAAATTCAGACAGACAGGAATTAAATTGACAAGTTTTCAAAATTTTGAATTTGGCTTCCACTAGAAGCACTCCACCAAATTCAGACAGGCAGGAATTATTCAGGATTTCAGGATTCTGAATTTGGCTTCCACTAGAAGCACTCCACCAAATTCAGACAGGCAGGAATTATTCAGGATTTCAGTATTCTGAATTTGGCTTCCACTAGAAGCACTCCACCAAATTCAGACAGGCAGGAATTATTCAGGATTTCAGGATTCTGAATTTGGCTTCCACTAGAAGCACTCCACCAAATTCAGACAGGCAAGAATTGTTCAACGAGGACTTACCGCTTAGATGGTTGATTTCCAAGAGAGACCGATTTACAATTCGGAGGCTGCTTTTATATGGTTCACCTAACGGCATTTGGTCATTTTGTTGTTTTAGTTTGGCCTTCGAAAATTTCTGTTAATCGCTTCTTTTGCTTTCGACTGGGGTTGTTGTTGCCGTAGCAGAGTGTAAAATTATTTTTTTGCTCAGTATCGACTTTGCATGTTGTTGTTTTTTTTTTTTTTAAACCAGTTTTTTGCTCGTTAGCTTGCTGCATGTAATTTGCCTGTGTTTGTTGTTTCTAATTTCTATGTGACTTTGGTTTTATTATTTGCTCTTTATTGCATTCCCGGTTTTGTACATGTTATTGTTTTTGTGCTTGTTGAGTGCGGTGAGAGTTTTGTTTTCTTCCCCGGAGTCGAGCTTACTGTTTGATGTTCGATTCTTTCTCCTCCAACAAGTTCCCCCCACTTGGTTGAAGTTGGTTGGCCGTATTCACAGAATTAAGTCCACCTCAAGTCGGGTCCGCACAACTCGAGGTTACTGCATCCCTTGAAGCGATTTTCGCGGGATCAGCTCAGGTGGAGTGTGGTCCAGGTTCTACACCCGTATTTGTAAGGAAGTTATGCTTCCTTACACTCCCTCCTTTCTTTCCGGTGGCGGAAGAATGGTGATCGCCCTTGACGTGATTGTCACCCTGTGGCCGGCACAGAGGAACCGGATGCGTTGGCGTTTCCGTGGCTGTTGTGCCAAACGCGGGTATCCCCTGCGTATACCGTCTACCACCTCTCGGTTAATGCATGTGTCTGCTGGGCCCTCGAGCTCGTCCAGGTCGCGGAACTGTCGCGGCATTGGGACGTCGTTCTGCTCGACTATTTCGCTGGACTCAGTTGGTGGTGTAACTTCCTCGCTGGCTGGTTTTGGTGTCGGTAGTTCTGCCACCGCTTCTAGCCCCAAATGTCCATCGACTTCGGAGCAGAGGTCGTCGTAGTAGGCGCCGCTCAGAGGGTCGAAATAGTTCGGGTATCCGGTGTCTGTGGGTATCGGTCCTCCTACCAGTTCTACCCTTTTTGGCGCTTCTGGGGTGGGTTCCCCGAAGTCGAGAGCGGGGAACTTCCGGTGTGTCTTCCCTAGGTCGGCTGTCAGCTTCCGGATGGTATTTGCGATGTTCAGCCGCTTCCTGACTACCTCTTCTCTGGAGAACCACTCCTTCATGTTTAAATACTCGTCGCGGTAGTCTTCGATTGGCCGGACGAATAGCTGTTCTGCGTATTGTAGCAGAAATATGCCGCAATCCGTCCCGTTGTCCTGCTGCAACACCCTGGGCTCGAATAGGGGTAAGTTCATGTTGCTGTATGTCCGGGGAACGCCGTCGGGCTTGCGTGAGTGGTATTCGCACTCGAGATACTCCCGTATCCGTTGGCCTACCTCCGTTCGTGGACCCGGGCTCAGGGAGTCGAATTGGAGGATACAGGGTAGCTGTGCACCCCATGTCCCGTCCTGCTTCGGCTGCTCCATCATCCTGACGCTGGTGCTACCCACGAAGCACACGACCATTAGGAACCAATGTTGGTCCTTGTTCACTGGGACAAGGATGTGGTTCATCGTGAACAAATCCACATTCTTTGTCCAGCGCCTCACTCTGCCGTGCCGTTCCCACGGCGTGCCGGCCTGGTTGATGCGATCAAAGAAATGGGTGCTGAACAGATGCACCCGCTGCCTCTCCGATTCTGCGACCCTGGTGTTTTTGATTTTGAGAGATTACCTAAATCTTTAATCTTTTCCTTAATAAAATTAAATTCTCCTTATTGTTTACAGTGGATGAAAGGTTATCCCAAATTTTTTCAATAAACCTCTCTAATTGTCCAACCAAATCTTTATAATCCCTTCCTAAATCCCTTAATCGTTCCTCAAAATCGAATGAAATATCCATAAAGTAGCAAAAGACCACAAAAACAAAAAGACAACGCTTGCAATTCTGCCAACACTTTGGGTCTGACGAGCAAATGAGCAAAAAACAATCAAAACCTCCGCAATGTTTTGCGCTGAAATTCAACCTCCAGCGTATGCGCCACTGCTACTCTCGAGTTTCGCGTCACTTTTTAATTACAGCCACACTTCGCGTATTTTCTTTTCAAAAAAAATTAAATTTTTCTTCGTAACATTCGCAAAAACTGCTAAATCTACTGATCACAAATTATCAGAAAGTATTCAATTTTTCATTTGTTTCACTATTTTTAAATTTGCACAACAAATTATTATAATAATCCCCCTATAGCCAGACTCAGCCACAGGATTACGGGTAAGGGAGTCTTGCCCAGGATTATTTATGTGTGTTAGTATTTATATATATTCGCTACAAATTCCTATCTTTATTTATCACCTTTAAAATTTTATGTTATCACAAACTCACCTGTGCGAACGATTTTCGGTTCGTAAAAACCGGCTGCGCCAAATATGTTGGGGTTCTCCTGGAAAGTCCTTGCTGTGGGCTTCTCCAAAGTCCACAGTCCGTCCGAATGAAAACACTATTATTTCACTTTGGGCATTTTATTCTCTGGAATACGTTTTACACGTTCACTACTCACTACTCAACTCAGCTCCGCTAACTCAACTCACTCAACTACTTCATACCAGTCTTATTTATATTTCTGTATGCGGGAACTGAAATACGGAAACAACAATATACTAACTGTAGCGGAAAAAACCTGCCTTAACACCTGAGCGCAAGAAAGTGGGTCATTAGTTCCACGGCCAACAAGTGCAATACCGCTTCACCAGCGGCTAGCGCGCGCTCGATGAATTGACCTTGGCAAGTTACAATGCGGAATTAAACGCTTAGTGCGACACCATTATGGTCGACTGAGAATGTGTTCCGCGGAAGTAGCGACTCACAACACTACTCTTAACAGTAGGCCATTATGCACCATATCTGACACGGAGATTAATCCGTTAACTCCGTCGCATTTTCTTATTGGAGAACCTTATACGGCCATACCGGAACCAAGTACTTTCGTCAAGCCAACCTCTTCTATACCACAAGGGTAGTAAGAACTTTTGGTCGTTCGTGGTGAGGGTGAAGAATCAGACGCAATCGTCTATTCCAACTCTCCTTAAGGATGATCAGATCTTCACTCGCTCGGTTGATAAGGCAAACTTATTAGCCAAAATGTTTGCTGAAAACTGCTCTCTTCCTGAGAGTATTCAACCACTACCCGTGATCGATGGTGTGTCTCATATTATCCCTGAGATGCACTTTCGAACGCGGGCTGTTAAAAGAGTGCTTGTAAACCTCAACATAAATATATCCTCGGGACCGGATAGCATTTCAGCCCACGTGTTTATCCACAATTTATCGTTTACCTCAGGAGTTTTTCCTAATTCCTGGAAGATTGCCAATGTGCAGCCAGTTCCACAAAAAGGTGAGGCTACGAATCCTGCGAATTACCGGCCCATAGCAATCTGTTCAATGCTCTCCAAAGTTATGGAGAGCGTTATAAATTTTAACTTGATGAGGTATCTGGAGAGCAACCAATTGGTCAGCGATCGCCAGTACGGTTTCCGTGCTCACCGCTCCACAGGCGATTTGATGGCGTTTCTCACCGAGCGGTGGAACAGTTGTGTTCACCAATTCGGTGAGAGTAAGCTTGTTGCTTTGGATATCTCCAAGGCATTTGACCGAGTGTGGCATAAAGCACTTGTGTCTAAACTGGCTGCTTATGGTGTCGGTAATACATTCACTCGATGGATATCGAGTTTCCTCAGCGGCCGTTCTATTCGGGTTGTGATAGACGGTAGTACTCAATTAATGCTAGAGTTCCGCAGGGTTCGGTCCTGTCTCCTACACTTTTTCTCATTTTTATCTATGACCTTCTGTCATTGACATCAAACCCCGTCTACTCGTTTGCTGATGACAGCAGCATTTGTCATTCATATTCATTCTCCAGGCGTCCTTCTATTCTGGAGATTAATAGAAAACGCAGTATTATGAATGACACACTCCAATCTGACCTCAACAAAATCCAGGAGTGGGGTCAAGCGAATCGGGTCGATTTTAATGCGCGGATGACCCAATGTTGTTTGTTGACCCACAAGCGTCTGGCGGGCGACAACTTCCCACCTTTAAATATGGGTGGTGTGGATATTAATGAGTCGGAGGCTCTTGATGTTCTGGGCATGTCAATACAATGCGATCTTCGTTGGAACGATCACATTTTTGATGTGTCGAAAGAAGCAGCCAAGTGCTTAGGCTTTCTTAAGCGGTGTAAGAAATACTTCACTCCAACCGATCTTCGTTGTATCTGCACCACCTATATCCGTCCGAAAATGGAGTACAATTCGCATATTTGGTCGGGAGCTTGGAAAACATATCTTCAGCTTCTGGACCGTATACAAGGTCGTGCGATAAAACTTATAGGGGACAGTAGGGTATCCACCTCTATTGAAACCTTGGGATGTCGTCGGGATCTGGGGTGTGTAACCTTATTCTACCGATAATTTAATGGTAATTGTTCCTCCGAAGTAGCCAGCCTGATTCCTTCGGTTCAGGTATTCAACAGATCTACTCGGCTTTCCAGAGCGGTGCACCCCTTTTACGTCTCGACCTCGTTCCAACGCACTACCCACTACCTCGAGAATTCGTTTTTCGGTCGCGCAGTTAAGTTGTGGAATAGTCTCCCTGCGCATGTTTTCCCACCCACTTATAACGTCGAAGCTTTTAAAATATGTGTAAATCGACACTACTCCCACTTTTCCCCTTGCCACTAACCTTTTCCCCTTGCCACTAACCTTTTCCCTTCTAAACCAACGAATGCTTTGCATAGATAGGGGGCATCCCCTGAGTTTGGTTCTATCTGCCATAAAAAAAATTGTATAGGGTTTGTAACGAATGTCTTCTCGCCAGGATATGCTCACGGCCGTCCAGCGTTCATTTTAATAAAAGAACCCACAATTTATTCTTCATTAGTCTAATTCTTGTCTTTATTTTCCTCCGCATACATTAGGACAATCCTTCGTTATAACTAGTTACAGTCTAATGTTATTTCTAGTTTTTATTTTCTCATTTCTGTGTTATACTTTCTTCAATCTTATTGCTAATTGCATACTATATGTCAGTCCGTTCGTAAGTAAGTCAGGGCTAATTTTTGCTTATATACACGGGGATATTTAGCTACTTCAAGGAGGCTGTCTGCGGGACTCTTATTTGGATTCAGGATTTGCTCGCATGATAGCCAGGCTCTCGAGATTCTGAATTTGGTTTCCACTAGAAGCACTCCACCAAATTCAGACAGACGGAATTAATCAAGTTTTCAAGATGCTGAATTTGGCTTCCACTAGAAGCACTCCACCAAATTCAGACAGACAGGAATTAAATTGACAAGTTTTCAAAATTTTGAATTTGGCTTCCACTAGAAGCACTCCACCAAATTCAGACAGGCAGGAATTATTCAGGATTTCAGGATTCTGAATGTGGCTTCCACTAGAAGCACTCCACCAAATTCAGACAGGCAGGAATTATTCAGGATTGCAGGATTCTGAATTTGGCTTCCACTAGAAGCACTCCACCAAATTCAGACAGGCAGGAATTATTCAGGATTTCAGGATTCTGAATTTGGCTTCCACTAGAAGCACTCCACCAAATTCAGACAGGCAGGAATTATTCAGGATTGCAGGATTCTGAATTTGGCTTCCACTAGAAGCACTCCACCAAATTCAGACAGGCAGGAATTATTCAGGATTTCAGGATTCTGAATTTGGCTTCCACTAGAAGCACTCCACCAAATTCAGACAGGCAAGAATTGTTCAGGATTTCAGGATTCTGAATTTGGCTTCCACTAGAAGCACTCCACCAAATTCAGACAGGCAAGAATTGTTAAACGAGGACTTACCGCTTAGATGGTTGATTTCCAAGAGAGACCGATTTACAATTCGGAGGCTGCTTTTATATGGTTCACCTAACGGCATTTGGTCATTTTGTTGTTTTAGTTTGGCCTTCGAAAATTTCTGTTAATCGCTTCTTTTGCTTTCGACTGGGGTTGTTGTTGCCGTAGCAGAGTGTAAAATTATTTTTTTGCTCAGTATCGACTTTGCATGTTGTTGTTGTTTTTTTTTTTAAACCAGTTTTTTGCTCGTTAGCTTACTGCATGTAATTTGCCTGTGTTTGTTGTTTCTAATTTCTATGTGACTTTGGTTTTATTATTTGCTCTTTATTGCATTCCCGGTTTTGTACATGTTATTGTTGTTGTGCTTGTTGAGTGCGGTGAGAGTTTTGTTTTCTTCCCCGGAGTCGAGCTTACTGTTTGATGTTCGATTCTTTCTCCTCCAACAAGTTCCCCCAACTTGGTTGAAGTTGGTTGGCCGTATTCACAGAATTAAGTCCACCTCAAGTTGGGTCCGCACAACTCGAGGTTACTGCATCCCTTGAAGCGATTTTCGCGGAATCAGCTCAGGTGGAGTGTGGTCCAGGTTCTACACCCGTATTTGTAAGGAAGTTATGCTTCCTTACACTCCCTCCTTTCTTTCCGGTGGCGGAAGAATGGTGATCGCCCTTGACGTGATGGTCACCCTGTGGCCGGCACAGAGGAACCGGATGCGTTGGCGTTTCCGTGGCTGTTGTGCCAAACGCGGGTATCCCCTGCGTATACCGTCTACCACCTCTCGATTAATGCATGTGCCTGCTGGGCCCTCGAGCTCGTCCAGGTCGCGGAACTGTCGCGGCATTGGGACGTCGTTCTGCTCGACTATTTCGCTGGACTCAGTTGGTGGTGTAACTTCCTCGCTGGCTGGTTTTGGTGTCGGTAGTTCTGCCACCGCTTCTAGCCCCAAATGTCCATCGACTTCGGAGCAGAGGTCGTCGTAGTAGGCGCCGCTCAGAGGGTCGAAATAGTTCGGGTATCCGGTGTCTGTGGGTATCGGTCCTCCTATCAGTTCTACCCTTTTTGGCGCTTCTGGGGTGGGTTCCCCGAAGTCGAGAGCGGGGAACTTCCGGTGTGTCTTCCCTAGGTCGGCTGTCAGCTTCCGGATGGTATTTGCGATGTTCAGCCGCTTCCTGACTACCTCTTCTCTGGAGAACCACTCCTTCATGTTTAAATACTCGTCGCGGTAGTCTTCGATTGGCCGGACGAATAGCTGTTCTGCGTATTGTAGCAGAAATATGCCGCAATCCGTCCCGTTGTCCTGCTGCAACACCCTGGGCTCGAATAGGGGTAAGTTCATGTTGCTGTATGTCCGGGGAACGCCGTCGGGCTTGCGTGAGTGGTATTCGCACTCGAGATACTCCCGTATCCGTTGGCCTACCTCCGTTCGTGGACCCGGGCTCAGGGAGTCGAATTGGAGGATACAGGGTAGCTGTGCACCCCATGTGCCGTCCTGCTTCGGCTGCTCCATCATCCTGACGCTGGTGCTACCCACGAAGCACACGACCATTAGGAACCAATGTTGGTCCCTGTTCACTGGGACAAGGATGTGGTTCATCGTGAACAAATCCACATTCTTTGTCCAGCGCCTCACTCTGCCGTGCCGTTCCCACGGCGTGCCGGCCTGGTTGATGCAATCAAAGAAATGGGTGCTGAACAGATGCACCCGCTGCCTCTCCGATTCTGCGACCCTGGTGTTTTTGATTTTGAGAGATTACCTAAATCTTTAATCTTTTCCTTAATAAAATTAAATTCTCCTTATTGTTTACAGTGGATGAAAGGTTATCCCAAATTTTTTCAATAAACCTCTCTAATTGTCCAACCAAATCTTTATAATCCCTTCCTAAATCCCTTAATCGTTCCTCAAAATCGAATGAAATATCCATAAAGTAGCAAAAGACCACAAAAACAAAAAGACAACGCTTGCAATTCTGCCAACACTTTGGGTCTGACGAGCAAATGAGCAAAAAACAATCAAAACCTCCGCAATGTTTTGCGCTGAAATTCAACCTCCAGCGTAAGCGCCACTGCTACTCTCGAGTTTCGCGTCACTTTTTAATTACAGCCACACTTCGCGTATTTTCTTTTCAAAAAAAATTAAATTTTTCTTCGTAACATTCGCAAAAACTGCTAAATCTACTGATCACAAATTATCAGAAAGTATTCAATTTTTCATTTGTTTCACTATTTTTAAATTTGCACAACAAATTATTATAATAATCCCCCTATAGCCAGACTCAGCCACAGGATTACGGGTAAGGGAGTCTTGCCCAGGATTATTTATGTGTGTTAGTATTTATATATATTCGCTACAAATTCCTATCTTTATTTATCACCTTTAAAATTTTATGTTATCACAAACTCACCTGTGCGAACGATTTTCGGTTCGTAAAAACCGGCTGCGCCAAATATGTTGGGGTTCTCCTGGAAAGTCCTTGCTGTGGGCTTCTCCAAAGTCCACAGTCCGTCCGAATGAAAACACTATTATTTCACTTTGGGCATTTTATTCTCTGGAATACGTTTTACACGTTCACTACTCACTACTCAACTCAGCTCCGCTAACTCAACTCACTCAACTACTTCATACCAGTCTTATTTATATTTTTGTATGCGGGAACTGAAATACGGAAACAACAATATACTAACTGTAGCGGAAAAAACCTGCCTTAACACCTGAGCGCAAGAAAGTGGGTCATTAGTTCCACGGCCAACAAGTGCAATACCGCTTCACCAGCGGCTAGCGCGCGCTCGATGAATTGACCTTGGCAAGTTACAATGCGGAATTAAACGCTTAGTGCGACACCATTATGGTCGACTGAGAATGTGTTCCGCGGAAGTAGCGACTCACAACACTACTCTTAACAGTAGGCCATTATGCACCATATCTGACACGGAGATTAATCCGTTAACTCCGTCGCATTTTCTTATTGGAGAACCTTATACGGCCATACCGGAACCAAGTACTTTCGTCAAGCCAACCTCTTCAATACCACAAGGGTAGTAAGAACTTTTGGTCGTTCGTGGTGAGGGTGAAGAATCAGACGCAATCGTCTATTCCAACTCTCCTTAAGGATGATCAGATCTTCACTCGCTCGGTTGATAAGGCAAACTTATTAGCCAAAATGTTTGCTGAAAACTGCTCTCTTCCTGAGAGTATTCAACCACTACCCGTGATCGATGGTGTGTCTCATATTATCCCTGAGATGCACTTTCGAACGCGGGCTGTTAAAAGAGTGCTTGTAAACCTCAACATAAATATATCCTCGGGACCGGATAGCATTTCAGCCCACGTGTTTATCCACAATTTATCGTTTACCTCAGGAGTTTTTCCTAATTCCTGGAAGATTGCCAATGTGCAGCCAGTTCCACAAAAAGGTGAGGCTACGAATCCTGCGAATTACCGGCCCATAGCAATCTGTTCAATGCTCTCCAAAGTTATGGAGAGCGTTATAAATTTTAACTTGATGAGTACGCCAGTACGGTTTCCGTGCTCACCGCTCCACAGGCGATTTGATGGCGTTTCTCACCGAGCGGTGGAACAGTTGTGTTCACAAATTCGGTGAGAGTAAGCTTGTTGCTTTGGATATCTCCAAGGCATTTGACCGAGTGTGGCATAAAGCACTTGTGTCTAAACTGGCTGCTTATGGTGTCGGTAATACATTCACTCGATGGATATCGAGTTTCCTCAGCGGCCGTTCTATTCGGGTTGTGATAGACGGTAGTACTCCATTAATGCTGGAGTTCCGCAGGGTTCGGTCCTGTCTCCTACACTTTTTCTCATTTTTATCTATGACCTTCTGTCATTGACATCAAACCCCGTCTACTCGTTTGCTGATGACAGCAGCATTTGTCATTCATATTCATTCTCCAGGCGTCCTTCTATTCTGGAGATTAATAGAAAACGCAGTATTATGAATGACACACTCCAATCTGACCTCAACAAAATCCAGGAGTGGGGTCAAGCGAATCGGGTCGATTTTAATGCGCGGATGACCCAATGTTGTTTGTTGACCCACAAGCGTCTGGCGGGCGACAACTTCCCACCTTTAAATATGGGTGGTGTGGATATTAATGAGTCGGAGGCTCTTGATGTTCTGGGCATGTCAATACAATGCGATCTTCGTTGGAACGATCACATTTTTGATGTGTCGAAAGAAGCAGCCAAGTGCTTAGGCTTTCTTAAGCGGTGTAAGAAATACTTCACTCCAACCGATTTTCGTTGTATCTGCACCACCTATATCCGTCCGAAAATGGAGTACAATTCGCATATTTGGTCAGGAGCTTGGAAAACATATCTTCAGCTTCTGGACCGTATACAAGGTCGTGCGATAAAACTTATAGGGGACAGTAGGGTATCCACCTCTATTGAAACCTTGGGATGTCGTCGGGATCTGGGGTGTGTAACCTTATTCTACCGATAATTTAATGGTAATTGTTCCTCCGAAGTAGCCAGCCTGATTCCTTCGGTTCAGGTATTCAACAGATCTACTCGGCTTTCCAGAGCGGTGCACCCCTTTTACGTCTCGACCTCGTTCCAACGCACTACCCACTACCTCGAGAATTCGTTTTTCGGTCGCGCAGTTAAGTTGTGGAATAGTCTCCCTGCGCATGTTTTCCCACCCACTTATAACGTCGAAGCTTTTAAAATATGTGTAAATCGACACTACTCCCACTTTTCCCCTTGCCACTAACCTTTTCCCTTCTAAACCAACGAATGCTTTGCATAGATAGGGGGCATCCCCTGAGTTTGGTTCTATCTGCCATAAAAAAATTGTATAGGGTTTGTAACGAATGTCTTCTCGCCAGGATATGCTCACGGCCGTCCAGCGTTCATTTTAATAAAAGAACCCACAATTTATTCTTCATTAGTCTAATTCTTGTCTTTATTTTCCTCCGCATACATTAGGACAATCCTTCGTTATAACTAGTTACAGTCTAATGTTATTTCTAGTTTTTATTTTCTCATTTCTGTGTTATACTTTCTTCAATCTTATTGCTAATTGCATACTATATGTCAGTCCGTTCGTAAGTAAGTCAGGGCTAATTTTTGCTTATATACACGGGGATATTTAGCTACTTCAAGGAGGCTGTCTGCGGGACTCTTATTTGGATTCAGGATTTGCTCGCATGATAGCCAGGCTCTCGAGATTCTGAATTTGGTTTCCACTAGAAGCACTCCACCAAATTCAGACAGACGGAATTAATCAAGTTTTCAAGATGCTGAATTTGGCTTCCACTAGAAGCACTCCACCAAATTCAGACAGACAGGAATTAAATTGACAAGTTTTCAAAATTTTGAATTTGGCTTCCACTAGAAGCACTCCACCAAATTCAGACAGGCAGGAATTATTCAGGATTTCAGGATTCTGAATTTGGCTTCCACTAAAAGCACTCCACCAAATTCAGACAGGCAGGAATTATTCAGGATTGCAGGATTCTGAATTTGGCTTCCACTAGAAGCACTCCACCAAATTCAGACAGGCAGGAATTATTCAGGATTTCAGGATTCTGAATTTGGCTTCCACTAGAAGCACTCCACCAAATTCAGACAGGCAGGAATTATTCAGGATTGCAGGATTCTGAATTTGGCTTCCACTAGAAGCACTCCACCAAATTCAGACAGGCAGGAATTATTCAGGATTTCAGGATTCTGAATTTGGCTTCCACTAGAAGCACTCCACCAAATTCAGACAGGCAGGAATTATTCAGGATTTCAGGATTCTGAATTTGGCTTCCACTAGAAGCACTCCACCAAATTCAGACAGGCAAGAATTGTTAAACGAGGACTTACCGCTTAGATGGTTGATTTCCAAGAGAGACCGATTTACAATTCGGAGGCTGCTTTTATATGGTTCACCTAACGGCATTTAGTCATTTTGTTGTTTTAGTTTGGCCTTCGAAAATTTCTGTTAATCGCTTCTTTTGCTTTCGACTGGGGTTGTTGTTGCCGTAGCAGAGTGTAAAATTATTTTTTTGCTCAGTATCGACTTTGCATGTTGTTGTTTTTTTTTTTTTTTTTTTAAACCAGTTTTTTGCTCGTTAGCTTACTGCATGTAATTTGCCTGTATTTGTTGTTTCTAATTTCTATGTGACTTTGGTTTTATTATTTGCTCTTTATTGCATTCCCGGTTTTGTACATGTTATTGTTGTTGTGCTTGTTGAGTGCGGTGAGAGTTTTGTTTTCTTCCCCGGAGTCGAGCTTACTGTTTGATGTTCGATTCTTTCTCCTCCAACAAGTTCCCCCAACTTGGTTGAAGTTGGTTGGCCGTATTCACAGAATTAAGTCCACCTCAAGTTGGGTCCGCACAACTCGAGGTTACTGCATCCCTTGAAGCGATTTTCGCGGAATCAGCTCAGGTGGAGTGTGGTCCAGGTTCTACACCCGTATTTGTAAGGAAGTTATGCTTCCTTACACTCCCTCCTTTCTTTCCGGTGGCGGAAGAATGGTGATCGCCCTTGACGTGATGGTCACCCTGTGGCCGGCACAGAGGAACCGGATGCGTTGGCGTTTCCGTGGCTGTTGTGCCAAACGCGGGTATCCCCTGCGTATACCGTCTACCACCTCTCGATTAATGCATGTGCCTGCTGGGCCCTCGAGCTCGTCCAGGTCGCGGAACTGTCGCGGCATTGGCACGTCGTTCTGCTCGACTATTTCGCTGGACTCAGTTGGTGGTGTAACTTCCTCGCTGGCTGGTTTTGGTGTCGGTAGTTCTGCCACCGCTTCTAGCCCCAAATGTCCATCCACTTCGGAGCAGAGGTCGTCGTAGTAGGCGCCGCTCAGAGGGTCGAAATAGTTCGGGTATCCGGTGTCTGTGGGTATCGGTCCTCCTACCAGTTCTACCCTTTTTGGCGCTTCTGGGGTGGGTTCCCCGAAGTCGAGAGCGGGGAACTTCCGGTGTGTCTTCCCTAGGTCGGCTGTCAGCTTCCGGATGGTATTTGCGATGTTCAGCCGCTTCCTGACTACCTCTTCTCTGGAGAACCACTCCTTCATGTTTAAATACTCGTCGCGGTAGTCTTCGATTGGCCGGACGAATAGCTGTTCTGCGTATTGTAGCAGAAATATGCCGCAATCCGTCCCGTTGTCCTGCTGCAACACCCTGGTCTCGAATAGGGGTAAGTTCATGTTGCTGTATGTCCGGGGAACGCCGTCGGGCTTGCGTGAGTGGTATTCGCACTCGAGATACTCCCGTATCCGTTGGCCTACCTCCGTTCGTGGACCCGGGCTCAGGGAGTCGAATTGGAGGATACAGGGTAGCTGTGCACCCCATGTGCCGTCCTGCTTCGGCTGCTCCATCATCCTGACGCTGGTGCTACCCACGAAGCACACGACCATTAGGAACCAATGTTGGTCCCTGTTCACTGGGACAAGGATGTGGTTCATCGTGAACAAATCCACATTCTTTGTCCAGCGCCTCACTCTGCCGTGCCGTTCCCACGGCGTGCCGGCCTGGTTGATGCGATCAAAGAAATGGGTGCTGAACAGATGCACCCGCTGCCTCTCCGATTCTGCGACCCTGGTGTTTTTGATTTTGAGAGATTACCTAAATCTTTAATCTTTTCCTTAATTAAAATTAAATTCTCCTTATTGTTTACAGTGGATGAAAGGTTATCCCAAATTTTTTCAATAAACCTCTCTAATTGTCCAACCAAATCTTTATAATCCCTTCCTAAATCCCTTAATCGTTCCTCAAAATCGAATGAAATATTCATAAAGTAGCAAAAGACCACAAAAACAAAAAGACAACGCTTGCAATTCTGCCAACACTTTGGGTCTGACGAGCAAATGAGCAAAAAACAATCAAAACCTCCGCAATGTTTTGCGCTGAAATTCAACCTCCAGCGTAAGCGCCACTGCTACTCTCGAGTTTCGCGTCACTTTTTAATTACAGCCACACTTCGCGTATTTTCTTTTCAAAAAAAAATTAAATTTTTCTTCGTAGCATTCGCAAAAACTGCTAAATCTACTGATCACAAATTATCAGAAAGTATTCAATTTTTCATTTGTTTCACTATTTTTAAATTTGCACAACAAATTATTATAATAATCCCCCTATAGCCAGACTCAGCCACAGGATTACGGGTAAGGGAGTCTTGCCCAGGATTATTTATGTGTGTTAGTATTTATATATATTCGCTACAAATTCCTATCTTTATTTATCACCTTTAAAATTTTATGTTATCACAAACTCACCTGTGCGAACGATTTTCGGTTCGTAAAAACCGGCTGCGCCAAATATGTTGGGGTTCTCCTGGAAAGTCCTTGCTGTGGGCTTCTCCAAAGTCCACAGTCCGTCCGAATGAAAACACTATTATTTCACTTTGGGCATTTTATTCTCTGGAATACGTTTTACACGTTCACTACTCACTACTCAACTCAGCTCCGCTAACTCAACTCACTCAACTACTTCATACCAGTCTTATTTATATTTTTGTATGCGGGAACTGAAATACGGAAACAACAATATACTAACTGTAGCGGAAAAAACCTGCCTTAACACCTGAGCGCAAGAAAGTGGGTCATTAGTTCCACGGCCAACAAGTGCAATACCGCTTCACCAGCGGCTAGCGCGCGCTCGATGAATTGACCTTGGCAAGTTACAATGCGGAATTAAACGCTTAGTGCGACACCATTATGGTCGACTGAGAATGTGTTCCGCGGAAGTAGCGACTCACAACACTACTCTTAACAGTAGGCCATTATGCACCATATCTGACACGGAGATTAATCCGTTAACTCCGTCGCATTTTCTTATTGGAGAACCTTATACGGCCATACCGGAACCAAGTACTTTCGTCAAGCCAACCTCTTCAATACCACAAGGGTAGTAAGAACTTTTGGTCGTTCGTGGTGAGGGCGAAGAATCAGACGCAATCGTCTATTCCAACTCTCCTTAAGGATGATCAGATCTTCACTCGCTCGGTTGATAAGGCAAACTTATTAGCCAAAATGTTTGCTGAAAACTGCTCTCTTCCTGAGAGTATTCAACCACTACCCGTGATCGATGGTGTGTCTCATATTATCCCTGAGATGCACTTTCGAACGCGGGCTGTTAAAAGAGTGCTTGTAAACCTCAACATAAATATATCCTCGGGACCGGATAGCATTTCAGCCCACGTGTTTATCCACAATTTATCGTTTACCTCAGGAGTTTTTCCTAATTCCTGGAAGATTGCCAATGTGCAGCCAGTTCCACAAAAAGGTGAGGCTACGAATCCTGCGAATTACCGGCCCATAGCAATCTGTTCAATGCTCTCCAAAGTTATGGAGAGCGTTATAAATTTTAACTTGATGAGTACGCCAGTACGGTTTCCGTGCTCACCGCTCCACAGGCGATTTGATGGCGTTTCTCACCGAGCGGTGGAACAGTTGTGTTCACCAATTCGGTGAGAGTAAGCTTGTTGCTTTGGATATCTCCAAGGCATTTGACCAAGTGTGGCATAAAGCACTTGTGTCTAAACTGGCTGCTTATGGTGTCGGTAATACATTCACTCGATGGATATCGAGTTTCCTCAGCGGCCGTTCTATTCGGGTTGTGATAGACGGTAGTACTCCATTAATGCTGGAGTTCCGCAGGGTTCGGTCCTGTCTCCTACACTTTTTCTCATTTTTATCTATGACCTTCTGTCATTGACATCAAACCCCGTCTACTCGTTTGCTGATGACAGCAGCATTTGTCATTCATATTCATTCTCCAGGCGTCCTTCTATTCTGGAGATTAATAGAAAACGCAGTATTATGAATGACACACTCCAATCTGACCTCAACAAAATCCAGGAGTGGGGTCAAGCGAATCGGGTCGATTTTAATGCGCGGATGACCCAATGTTGTTTGTTGACCCACAAGCGTCTGGCGGGCGACAACTTCCCACCTTTAAATATGGGTGGTGTGGATATTAATGAGTCGGAGGCTCTTGATGTTCTGGGCATGTCAATACAATGCGATCTTCGTTGGAACGATCACATTTTTGATGTGTCGAAAGAAGCAGCCAAGTGCTTAGGCTTTCTTAAGCGGTGTAAGAAATACTTCACTCCAACCGATCTTCGTTGTATCTGCACCACCTATATCCGTCCGAAAATGGAGTACAATTCGCATATTTGGTCGGGAGCTTGGAAAACATATCTTCAGCTTCTGGACCGTATACAGGGTCGTGCGATAAAACTTATCCACCTCTATTGAAACCTTGGGATGTCGTCGGGATCTGGGGTGTGTAACCTTATTCTACCGATAATTTAATGGTAATTGTTCCTCCGAAGTAGCCAGCCTGATTCCTTCGGTTCAGGTATTCAACAGATCTACTCGGCTTTCCAGAGCGGTGCACCCCTTTTACGTCTCGACCTCGTTCCAACGTCCAACGACCTCGTTTCCGTGGCTGTTGTGCCAAACGCGGGTATCCCCTGCGTATACCGTCTACCACCTCTCGGTTAATGCATGTGCCTGCTGGGCCCTCGAGCTCGTCCAGGTCGCGGAACTGTCGCGGCATTGGGACGTCGTTCTGCTCGACTATTTCGCTGGACTCAGTTGGTGGTGTAACTTCCTCGCTGGCTGGTTTTGGTGTCGGTAGTTCTGCCACCGCTTCTAGCCCCAAATGTCCATCGACTTCGGAGCAGAGGTCGTCGTAGTAGGCGCCGCTCAGAGGGTCGAAATAGTTCGGGTATCCGGTGTCTGTGGGTATCGGTCCTCCTACCAGTTCTACCCTTTTTGGCGCTTCTGGGGTGGGTTCCCCGAAGTCGAGAGCGGCTGTCAACTTCCGGATGGTATTTGCGATGTTCAGCCGCTTCCTGCCTACCTCTTCTCTGGAGAACCACTCCTTCATGTTTAAATACTCGTTGCGGTAGTCTTCGATTGGCCGGACGAATAGCTGTTCTGCGTATTGTAGCAGAAATATGCCGCAATCCGTCCCGTTGTCCTGCTGCAACACCCTGGGCTCGAATAGGGGTAAATTCATGTTGCTGAATGTCCGGGGAACGCCGTCGGGCTTGCGTGAGTGGTATTCGCACTCGAGATACTCCCGTATCCGTTGGCCTACCTCCGTTCGTGGACCCGGGCTCAGGGAGTCGAATTGGAGGATACAGGGTAGCTGTGCACCCCATGTCCCGTCCTGCTTCGGCTTCTCCATCATCCTGACGCTGGTGCTACCCACGAAGCACACGACCATTAGGAACCAATGTTGGTCCCTGTTCACTGGGACAAGGATGTGGTTCATCGTGAACAAATCCACATTCTTTGTCCAGCGCCTCACTCTGCCGTGCCGTTCCCACGGCGTGCCGGCCTGGTTGATGCGATCAAAGAAATGGGTGCTGAACAGATGCACCCGCTGCCTCTCCGATTCTGCGACCCTGGTGTTTTTGATGTATTGGAGGTACAATTCTACCAGAGCGTCATTCAGGAACCGCCCTCTGGCTAAACGGCGATAGTCCTCGGCCCGGATCGGTATTCCACCGCGGCCAGGCGGATAAATAACGAAGGGTTCCTCCTCATTGTCATCCGCGTTCGCTAGTTCGGTCAAGGACTCCATCCTCTGACCCTCGTGGTTCCGCTTTCTCTCCGGCTTTGCGCTGTCACGGCTCACACGACGAAGGGGAGCAAAGACGGGTGTTGTCGTTCCGGCGTTGAAT
This sequence comes from Sicus ferrugineus, assembly GCA_922984085.1. NCBI lineage: Eukaryota > Metazoa > Arthropoda > Insecta > Diptera > Conopidae > Sicus > Sicus ferrugineus. Next base: position 31,472,443 of record OV277348.1, read on the forward strand.
TTATCCACCGCTTTTGATAGGTGGTGTGTTTTTACCAGGACAAGTGTTCCGTTTGGGGGTTCCAGTGTCTTCGTCGAAGATTGTAATTCCGAGCCTGGTCCTTTGCTGCCCTTTCAAGATTTCTCTTCACGATTTGGAAAACTTCTCGAAGGCGATTACCCCTCTGTTGTGGACTTTGTGCCGTGGTTCCGGTTCCTAAAGTGACTTCGTCGAAGAGTGTCTTCGGCAACCGCGGTTCTCGACCCTGTGTGAGGAATGCTGGACTGAATCCAGTTGTGTCTGATGTCATCGTGTTGATGCCCAAGGAGATTTCCGGAATGAATTCGTCCCAACTCGTCTGATCGTTTTTTATCACCTGTGCCGCAATCCTCTTCACGTTCCTGTTTGCTCTTTCGGCGGGATTTTCTTGGGGTGTATATGGGGAGGTAAACTGCTGACGAACACCTAAATCCTGGAGGAACCGTTGGAAGTGTCGGCTGTTGAACTGCACCCCGTTGTCTGTGACGAGTACCTTTGGAACTCCATATCTCGCCAATATTCTTTCCCGAAAAGCTCTCTTCAAACTATCCGTAGTTGCTTGCCGTAGTGGTACTATTTCAGTCCATTTCGAGAATTTGTCTAGGAAATCTAGTATCATTGTATTACCATGTTTTGACCGTGGTAACGGCCCTATGAAGTCAGCACAGACGATGGACCAGGGCTCCTCGGGTATCTGGGTCAGCATCTTCCCTGCCACCTTGTCTTGTACTGGTTTGTACCGTTGACATGACTCGCAACATCGCACGAACTTTCTGATGTCTCTGAACTTACCTGGCCAGTAGTATCTGTTGGCGATCCTTGTCACTGTCTTCCGAATTGCAGGGTGTCCGGCGCTCGGGTCGTCGTGGTTTTCTTTCATCACTCGGTTTCGGAGGTTGTTAGGTACGCAGAGTTTCCCCGCTTGCGCAATCAAAATTTCTCTGGGTTCTTTCTAATGTCTGTCATTCTCGTTTCGATCCAGCTGCCTTTTCCCTCCATCGTCGTAACCTTTCCTAGTTTTTCGAATGGCTGCCTCGAGAGTGCATCCGCGACTACGTTCCACTTACCTCGCCTGTATTCTACGTCGAAAGTGTATTGCTGTAGTTCGAGTGCTCACCTGGCTAACCGGCCTGAAGGGTTTTCCAGTGAGTTTAGCCACTTCAGTGAGAAATGATCCGTGATAATACTAAAGTGGTAACCTTCTAAATATGGCCGCATTTTCCTAATGCCCCATACGATTGCCAGACACTCCTTTTCCGTAGCAGAGTAGTTCTGTTCGGCTTTGTTTAAATGACGACTGGCATATGCGATCACCCGCTCTCCTTCTTCACTTTCTTGGGTCAGCACTGCTCCTAAACCGTAGTTACTGGCGTCCGTCTGCAGTGTGAACTTCTTGGAAAAATCGGGACATGCCAATACCGGTGCCTCCGTGAGCTTCTTCTTCATCGTCTCGAAGGCTTGTTGTTGTTCCTCAGTCCATTTCCATCGTTTACCCTTCTTCAAGAGGCTTGTGAGTGGCATGACTAAATCAGCGATGTCCGGTACGAACCGGCGATACCATGATGCCACTCCCAGAAAGCGGCGAACACCTCTTACGCTTGTTGGTGGCTCTAATTCCTTGATAGCCGCTACCTTATCGGGATCGGTATGGATTCCCTGACGGCTTACCACGTGACCTAGATATTTCAAGTCTTCTTTGAAAAACTCACATTTTTCGCTGTTTATTTTTAGGTTAGCTGCTCGCAGACGTTGAAATACTTCTTGTAAATTCCTTTTGTGTTCCTCTAGAGTTTTCCCAGTCACAATTATGTCGTCAAGATACGCGAATGCGTGTGGTTCCATTTCTGGCCCGATCACCTGGTCCAATGCTCTTTGGAAAGTTGCTGGAGCCGAATGCAGACCAAACGGCATGACACGCCACTGAAAGAGTCCTCTCCCTGGAACAGTAAAAGCCGTATACTGCTTGCTGCCCGGGTTCATGGGAATCTGCCAGTAACCATTCTTCAGATCCAGGCTACTGATGTACTGAGCGTCGCGTAACCGGTCCAAGATATGTTGTATCCTAGGAAGTGGGTATGCATCTGGCCGATCGTGCATTCAACTGCCGGTAATCAATACATAGGCGCCACTTTCCGTTTTTCTTCTTCACCAAGACGATAGGGGCACTGTGCGGGCTATGCGAGGGTTCAATACAGTCCTTTTCTAGCAGTTCATCTATTTCCTTGTTTATAATCGCTTGCATGGCTGGGTTTTTCGGGTAATATCTCTGCTTGATGGGTCGGTCATCCTTCATCACGATCTGATGGGTGGTGATGTTAGAAGGGCCCTTCAAAGCCTCGAACTTCGGTAGTTCTGCTTCCAGGAATGTTTTTATAACTTGTCTTTCTTTCGTCTTATCATCTTCGTCTTATCATCATCTTCGTCTCTATCCTCATTATCCGAAGTGTAGAACCGGCGGCTTGTTCACCATTTGGAGCTGTTGTCACCGGAGCAACTAAAGTTATGGTTTTACCTCCACAGCTGATCGATGCTCCTATATTCGTGAGGAAGTCTATCCCCAGAATTACGTGATCGATGGCCTCCTTGAGTATGAGCAACGGCATTTCACATTCCGCCGCTCCTAGTCGGATAACCATCTCCATAGCTTGGTCAATTGTACGCGGCGTACCATCTGCCATCTTAACGTCGACATCTACGTCTACTTGTCGTCCTTCGGCGGCAATCTCTCTGGCTAGTAATTCGCTGATGAAACTTCTCGAGGCTCCCGTGTCGATAGTGCCGGTGACAAGTTCCCTTCCTAATGCCACTTTTGCGAAGATTCTGTCCTGACTGAAGTTTAAGCACTTGGTGGGGTACGAGGAGAGTTTTGGTTCCCTGGCTCCAGCAGTCCTCGTCTCTGCTGGATGCCCTGCCCGTTTTCCAGAGCTTTCCTGCAACAATCAATCGTTCGTAGCCCTTGTTTTCCACACTCCCAGCAGAACAGTTTTCGGGGGTTATGGCATTCTCTCTGGAAATGTCCGTTTTCACCGCATCTCCGACAGACGGTCCGCGGGTCTATTCGGTTCCCCGATGGTGCGGCTGACATCATTCGATGGTGTTCCGGTTTTGATCGCCACGGTTCCCGGGGCGTACGTGAGGGCTCTGTGTCCTGGCGTATACCCTCGAAATCTTCTGCCATTGATACTAATTCTGCTAGTGACGAGAAGTCTGTCCGTCTTATGTGAAGCAGATAGTCTCGATGGCAATTCCGGTAGATTCTCTGTAGCTGGTGTTCTTCCGTATAGCCGACATGACGCATCAACGTTTGCATGGCTAACACATAATCCTTGAACTTCTCTTTTGTGGCTTGGGTTCTTTTCCTAATATTGTCTTCCAGTTCTTCGAAATATCTCGACGATAAAAAGAATTTCATGAAATCCACTTTGAAGGATTCCCACGTGAGCCAACCTTTATTATTATTTCTGAACCAACAGAGGGCTTTGTCCTTTAACAGCTCAGGCATGGTTCGGGGTAATAAATCCTTGGGTAGTTCGTATGCCTCTGTGAGTTCTTCGACCCTTTCTATGAAGGTAATAGGGTCTTTCCCGCCATCATATTTACAAGCCCACTTACGTACTTTATCTATTACCTCCGAATAACTAGAGACGCTTCTTCGTTGGTCCGCATATTCCCGTTCAGTTCCTGTGGTTCTTGGGTCTCTTGCGGCTGTTTGGTCGTTGTACACGGGTTTTTGATTTGGCATCGTTGTCAGTAGCACCTTGGGCATGGCACCTAGACCTCCCTTGCCTGTATCCTGTTTCGGATGAGGTGTCTGACGCATCGGCGACAACGCCCTCGCTCCTGGAGAAACACTACGGCTCCATTGCGCCTCTAACTTATCCAATCGATCTCTGACCTCGGCTGACAAGTCGGACGATGACACAAATCCGGACATTAGCCTGCGTAATTCTTCAACCCCGCCATTCGGCTATCCCAAATTCGCGTAGAATGTCTTGTAACTTCTCTTTCGAAACGTTGTAAATCCAGATTTTACCCATTGCACACTTTGTTTCCGAAGGTTTATAATTTGCTAGTTCTATTATATTTTCCTGAATATTTTTTTTCCCACTGGCGTAATTTTTCCCTATTCTTCAGCTGCAAGGTTTTCAAGATACAATGATTTTTTTCCCCTGCGGTCTTCCTTTTCCTATAATTCGTTTTTGGTTTACGAGATACCCGCTTTTTCTTCCCTCGCGGGGTTTTTTTTTCCAAAGTCACTTTCGGTTTACGAGATACGCTTTTTTCTCCACTCGCGGTCTTTCTTTTATTTTCTATAAAGTCACTTTCAGTTTGCGAGATATACGAATTTTCTTGTCTCTCGTGGGTTTTTTTCCTCTACAAGGTCACTTTTGGTTTACGAGATATACGAATTTTCTTGTCTCTCGTGGTTTTTTTTTTCTCTACAAGGTCACTTTTGGTTTACGAGATATACGCTTTTTCTTCCCTCGCGGGGTTTTTTTTCCAAAGTCACTTCCGGTTTACGAGATATGCAATTTTTCTCCACTCGCGGTCTTTCTTTTGTTTTCTACAAAGACACTTTCAGTTTACGAGATATACGAATCTTCTTGTCTCTCGTGGGTTTTTTCCTCTACAAGGTTACTTTCGGTTTACGAGATATACGTATTTTATTGTCCCTGTTCGGGCGCCATTTGTAACGAATGTCTTCTCGCCAGGATATGCTCACGGCCGTCCAGCGTTCATTTTAATAAAAGAACCCACAATTTATTCTTCATTAGTCTAATTCTTGTCTTTATTTTTCTCCACATACATTAGGACAATCCTTCGTTATAACTAGTTACAGTCTAATGTTATTTCTAGTTTTTATTTTCTCATTTCTGTGTTATACTTTCTTCAATCTTATTGCTAATTGTATACTATATGTCAGTCCGTTCGTAAGTAAGTCAGGGCTAATTTTTGCTTATATACACGGGGATATTTAGCTACTTCAAGGAGGCTGTCTGCGGGACTCTTATTTGGATTCAGGATTTGCTCGCATGATAGACAGGCTCTCGAGATTCTGAATTTGGTTTCCACTAGAAGCACTCCACCAAATTCAGACAGACGGAATTAATCAAGTTTTCAAGATGCTGAATTTGGCTTCCACTAGAAGCACTCCACCAAATTCAGACAGACAGGAATTAAATTGACAAGTTTTCAAAATTTTGAATTTGGCTTCCACTAGAAGCACTCCACCAAATTCAGACAGGCAGGAATTATTCAGGATTTCAGGATTCTGAATTTGGCTTCCACTAGAAGCACTCCACCAAATTCAGACAGGCAGGAATTATTCAGGATTGCAGGATTCTGAATTTGGCTTCCACTAGAAGCACTCCACCAAATTCAGACAGGCAGGAATTATTCAGGATTTCAGGATTCTGAATTTGGCTTCCACTAGAAGCACTCCACCAAATTCAGACAGGCAGGAATTATTCAGGATTGCAGGATTCTGAATTTGGCTTCCACTAGAAGCACTCCACCAAATTCAGACAGGCAGGAATTATTCAGGATTTCAGGATTCTGAATTTGGCTTCCACTAGAAGCACTCCACCAAATTCAGACAGGCAGGAATTATTCAGGATTTCAGGATTCTGAATTTGGCTTCCACTAGAAGCACTCCACCAAATTCAGACAGGCAAGAATTGTTCAACGAGGACTTACCGCTTAGATGGTTGATTTCCAAGAGAGACCGATTTACAATTCGGAGGCTGCTTTTATATGGTTCACCTAACGGCATTTGGTCATTTTGTTGTTTTAGTTTGGCCTTCGAAAATTTCTGTTAATCGCTTCTTTTGCTTTCGACTGGGGTTGTTGTTGCCGTAGCAGAGTGTAAAATTATTTTTTTGCTCAGTATAGACTTTGCATGTTGTTGTTTTTTTTTTTTTAACCAGTTTTTTGCTCGTTAGCTTGCTGCATGTAATTTGCCTGTGTTTGTTGTTTCTAATTTCTATGTGACTTTGGTTTTATTATTTGCTCTTTATTGCATTCCCGGTTTTGTACATGTTATTGTTGTTGTGCTTGTTGAGTGCGGTGAGAGTTTTGTTTTCTTCCCCGGAGTCGAGCTTACAGTTTGATGTTCGATTCTTTCTCCTCCAACAAGTTCCCCCAACTTGGTTGAAGTTGGTTGGCCGTATTCACAGAATTAAGTCCACCTCAAGTTGGGTCCGCACAACTCGAGGTTACTGCATCCCTTGAAGCGATTTTCGCGGGATCAGCTCAGGTGGAGTGTGGTCCAGGTTCTACACCCGTATTTGTAAGGAAGTTATGCTTCCTTACAGGTTTTTGGAAACTGTGGTCGAATGAATATATTACGTCATTACAACATCGACCAAAATTGCAGCAGCCTCAAATGAATTTCGCAATTGGAGACATCGTACTACTGAAGAAGCCGAACCTTCCACCAACCAAATGGCTATTGGGCATCATAGCAGTCCATCCGAGAAAGGACAGCAAAGTCAGAGTGGTGACCATAACATCAGAAAAGGGCGTTTACTAGAGGCCGATAACCAAAATTGCGTTAATACCTTCTAGCTGAAAAAATGTTTCAGGGGGGTCGTTTATGTTTGGAAATTAACGTATCACTTTAACATACGTATGTATTCGCTTCAAGACGTTATGTGCTAAGACAATTTTTCAGTGAATAAAGTACAGTCCTATCGTTAACAATTTCTATAAACAAATATTCAAGGATGGAGTCAGAAGGAAGTTTTTGTATAACTGTAGAGTTATAGAAAGAGATGCCTTTCCGGACATATATTACCACACCACAAGCATGAGTAACTCTATCGAAGCGAAACATACAATATTGATCAACCTTAAAAAGATTATCACACATAGATGCAGAAAACCGGGTCTCTGAAATACAAATCACGTCAGTCGATAAGCCCTCAAAAGTATACCTGAACTCATCAATCTTATTAAAATAGCTTTGGGCATTAATGTGGAAGATATGAAACCATTAATAATATATTATTACATAAAATACGTACTAAAGATGTATTAGATTTGAAAATGAAGATAGAATACAAATAAGCCAGAGTACGATTAAATAGAGTAAACATTACAGTAAGAAGACAATAAGATAGAGAGCAATATAGTAGATAGAGAGCAATATAGTAAATATTCTCTTTATATAATACTATTTCCGGATTAATTAAAGAGAATATTTTGTATACTAGTTATAATTATACCCTACACCCGAAGGGAGTAGGGTATATTCACTTTGTTCTTCCGTTTGTAACGCAGAGAAGGAGACGAGATAGATATAGAAAAGTATATATATTCTTGCTCAGCGTCACAGCTCTCCTGAATCGATTTTGCCCTGTCCGTCCGTCTGTCTGTCTGTCTGTCTGTGGTTATTATGAGGTATCTACAAGTATTACCAATTTGTATACAAATGGGCGTGGTCCGCCCACTTACACAAAAGTTGTCAATATCCCATAAACGGTTCAAAATATTAGTACGTTCTTAATTCTATCTAACAGTACCTAGAGACATTACAAAAACATTTGCCCGAAATGGGCATGGTACGCCTACTTATACAAAAGTTGTTAAGTGGCGAAATTATAATTTTTTCAATTACTCGGGTGTAGGGTATTTAGATTTCGGCCACGCCGAAGACAACACTTCTACTTGTTTTTTAACTTCAGTTTATAACGTAAAATAATTCATTACTTAATTTTACCCCATATCACCAATAGCGTTCAACATAGCTTCATCATAATATGCTGTTACATTCCCTCCTTCACCCACTCTAACGACGATAGACGTCATGTAAATACAGAGAAAAGATGTTTGCATTTCTTTAAATGAACGGCCTGCCTAAGTAAGATCCGATTTCGGGGAGTTAAGCTTTCATTGAGGAATATATTTGCATTGGAGTCATATCAAGCATAGCTTTTTTGCTCTTGCCTTACACGATTGAAATACATATTTTAGCACTATATTTCTATCCGAGGGTGAACTGAACTTCAAAATAATTAGTGGTTCGCTTATATTATCTTTCTTAGGTGGACGGAAAATTGCTGCCAGGGAAGGAGGCTTTACACCCACTGTATGGCACAGCTGGTTACATATACATTTAAGATGTTCATTTGCAGAAAATTCACTCAATTGCATCACAACGAGCTTTTATATTGTGTTATATTTTAGATGTGATAAATGCAAGCTATTGGGTAGCGTAGGCACCCAATTAAATCCGGGCTGCTCATGTGCTCATGATCATATCGGGCATTTTAGGACGCAATAGCATACGCACATGCATTAAACATACTGTTATCGGATTACAGTAGTTATAATAACAAGTACTGTCAAAAGGGCCCAATCAAAAGGGCCCCTGTTAAATAAGAATTCCAGAGCAATCAACGGTTTGGCTAGCCAACTTGCTTGAGCACGTGCAAGGCACGTGATTAAAGTGATGAGTGTTATAAATTTGCTTTATGTGGAGAAGGCGCACAGTGGTCGTTTCTAAGATAACTCTGCCATAAGTGGGAGGAATTATGTAGATTTGTAATCACTTACAAACAAATCGTTTTTACATGTACCTATTGCACAGGGGAACACATTTTTTTTTAAATGACACCAGAAGGTATTTTTACATAATTTGCACGTGCTGAATTCAAATATTAGGTTAATTTTTGTGTGTAAGATACTGGTTTTTTATACCCTACACTCGAAAGGAGTAGACCATATTCACTTAGTTTTTCCGTTTGCAACGCAGAGGAGACTAAATAGATATAGAAATATTCTTGCTATGCGTAACCTCCTGAATCGATATAGACATGTCCGTATGTCTGTCTGCCTGTTGAAATCACGATTGCGAGAGAACGACAGTCTGTCTGTATGTCTGTCGGTCTGTCGATCTGTCGATCTGTAGGTCTGTCGGTCGGTCGGTCGGTCGGTCTGTCCGTCCATCCATCTGTCCGTCCGTCTGTCCGTCCGTCCGTCCCACCGTCCGTCCGCCTGACCGTCCGTCTGTCGGTTCGTTCGTCCGTCCGTTTGTCCGTCCGTCCGTCTGTTCGTCCGTGTGTCCGTCCGTTCGTCTGTCCGTATTTCCGTCCGTCCGTCTGTCGGTCGAAAAAACGAACAAAACGAACAAAACGAACAAAACGAACAAAACGAACAAAACGAACAAAACGAACAAAACGAACAAAACGAACAAAACGAACAAAACGAACAAAACGAACAAAACGAACAAAACGAACAAAACGAACAAAACGAACAAAACGAACAAAACGAACAAAAGGACCAAACGAACAAAACGAACAAAACGAACAAAACGAACAAAACGAACAAAACGAACAAAACGAACAAAACGAACAAAACGAACAAAACGAACAAAACGAACAAAACGAACAAAACGAACAAAACGAACAAAACGAACAAAACGAACAAAACGAACAAAACGAACAAAACGAACAAAACGAACAAAACGAACAAAACGAACAAAACGAACAAAACGAACAAAACGAACAAAACGAACAAAACGAACAAAACGAACAAAACGAACAAAACGAACAAAACGAACAAAACGAACAAAACGAACAAAACGAACAAAACGAACAAAACGAACAAAACGAACAAAACGAACAAAACGAACAAAACGAACAAAACGAACAAAACGAACAAAACGAACAAAACGAACAAAACGAACAAAACGAACAAAACGAACAAAACGAACAAAACGAACAAAACGAACAAAACGAACAAAACGAACAAAACGAACAAAACGAACAAAACGAACAAAACGAACAAAACGAACAAAACGAACAAAACGAACAAAACGAACAAAACGAACAAAACGAACAAAACGAACAAAACGAACAAAACGAACAAAACGAACAAAACGAACAAAACGAACAAAACGAACAAAACGAACAAAACGAACAAAACGAACAAAACGAACAAAACGAACAAAACGAACAAAACGAACAAAACGAACAAAACGAACAAAACGAACAAAACGAACAAAACGAACAAAACGAACAAAACGAACAAAACGAACAAAACGAACAAAACGAACAAAACGAACAAAACGAACAAACGAACAAACGAACAAACGAACAAACGAACAAACGAACAAACGAACAAACGAACAAACGAACAAACGAACAAACGAACAAACGAACAAACGAACAAACGAACAAACGAACAAACGAACAAACGAACAAACGAACAAACGAACAAACGAACAAACGAACAAACGAACAAACGAACAAACGAACAAACGAACAAACGAACAAACGAACAAACGAACAAACGAACAAACGAACAAACGAACAAACGAACAAACGAACAAACGAACAAACGAACAAACGAACAAACGAACAAACGAACAAACGAACAAACGAACAAACGAACAAACGAACAAACGAACAAACGAACAAACGAACAAACGAACAAACGAACAAACGAACAAACGAACAAACGAACAAACGAACAAACGAACAAACGAACAAACGAACAAACGAACAAACGAACAAACGAACAAACGAACAAACGAACAAACGAACAAACGAACAAACGAACAAACGAACAAACGAACAAACGAACAAACGAACAAACGAACAAACGAACAAACGAACAAACGAACAAACGAACAAACGAACAAACGAACAAACGAACAAACGAACAAACGAACAAACGAACAAACGAACAAACGAACAAACGAACAAACGAACAAACGAACAAACGAACAAACGAACAAACGAACAAACGAACAAACGAACAAACGAACAAACGAACAAACGAACAAACGAACAAACGAACAAACGAACAAACGAACAAACGAACAAACGAACAAACGAACAAACGAACAAACGAACAAACGAACAAACGAACAAACGAACAAACGAACAAACGAACAAACGAACAAACGAACAAACGAACAAACGAACAAACGAACAAACGAACAAACGAACAAACGAACAAACGAACAAACGAACAAACGAACAAACGAACAAACGAACAAACGAACAAACGAACAAACGAACAAACGAACAAACGAACAAACGAACAAACGAACAAACGAACAAACGAACAAACGAACAAACGAACAAACGAACAAACGAACAAACGAACAAACGAACAAACGAACAAACGAACAAACGAACAAACGAACAAACGAACAAACGAACAAACGAACAAACGAACAAACGAACAAACGAACAAACGAACAAACGAACAAACGAACAAACGAACAAACGAACAAACGAACAAACGAACAAACGAACAAACGAACAAACGAACAAACGAACAAACGAACAAACGAACAAACGAACAAACGAACAAACGAACAAACGAACAAACGAACAAACGAACAAACGAACAAACGAACAAACGAACAAACGAACAAACGAACAAACGAACAAACGAACAAACGAACAAACGAACAAACGAACAAACGAACAAACGAACAAACGAACAAACGAACAAACGAACAAACGAACAAACGAACAAACGAACAAACGAACAAACGAACAAACGAACAAACGAACAAACGAACAAACGAACAAACGAACAAACGAACAAACGAACAAACGAACAAACGAACAAACGAACAAACGAACAAACGAACAAACGAACAAACGAACAAACGAACAAACGAACAAACGAACAAACGAACAAACGAACAAACGAACAAACGAACAAACGAACAAACGAACAAACGAACAAACGAACAAACGAACAAACGAACAAACGAACAAACGAACAAACGAACAAACGAACAAACGAACAAACGAACAAACGAACAAACGAACAAACGAACAAACGAACAAACGAACAAACGAACAAACGAACAAACGAACAAACGAACAAACGAACAAACGAACAAACGAACAAACGAACAAACGAACAAACGAACAAACGAACAAACGAACAAACGAACAAACGAACAAACGAACAAACGAACAAACGAACAAACGAACAAACGAACAAACGAACAAACGAACAAACGAACAAACGAGCAAACGAACAAACGAACAAACGAACAAACGAACAAACGAACAAACGAACAAACGAACAAACGAACAAACGAACAAACGAGCAAACGAACAAACGAACAAACGAACAAACGAACAAACGAGCAAACGAACAAACGAACAAACGAACAAACGAACAAACGAACAAACGAACAAACGAACAAACGAACAAACGAACAAACGAACAAACGAACAAACGAACAAACGAACAAACGAACAAACGAACAAACGAACAAACGAACAACAGTTGTGATGTGACCGCGGACGGAGGCGGATGGTGTGCCCGCCAGTACTTGTTGTTAATTAGTGTTCGCGCAAACAAAACCGAAATCAATAGTGCAAATAATTACCCTCGCCGCGAAACACTTTTATTACAATAATAAACTTCACCAAACAATAGTTTTCCATAATCAAACAATAGTGCACTTATTAGCAACTCAACTTAACAACAAAATAAATAAAAATTATATCAATTACAACAAATAATACACAATCAAACGGAACGCAGAGAACCATGCGAGGGGCTTTTTTATGCTCTCCGTAGTAAAGCTCAGCATTTCGTTTGCTTTCACTCCTCCTCCTTCTTCCTGGTCCCGTTAGGTGTGCATGCGGCTGTGAGTGCTGCGTGGGCTGAAGCGCGGCAAGATAAAGGCATAACACTTGTCTTGTCGCGTTTTGCTTTGCTTGCGTCGTACGCGTGGCTGCTTGTACGGCTGACCTTACACTTCGCTACAGTGGGCGGCGATGACAAAATTCCGCATAGACTCCACTAATGTACGTGGCTTGAGGGCGAATTTCTTCGCGGTCTATGCGCATATTTGTACTCACCAACCGCATATAATGGCACTGGGTGAGACCCAGGTGTCTGAGGGTGCAGATCCACTGGACTTTCACATGCCGGGGTACCATCTACTGCCATTATTTTTACCTCACAGAGGCCTCGCCTTATACATTCGCAGTGATGTTGCGTACCAGTGTCAGCAACACCTTTGCACGTCGGATGCCGAATTTAGCTCCATGTGGGTTAAGTTCAAAATCCAGTCGCACATCCTGCACTTCTGCTTCGTTTATAGAAGCCCGGGTCTAGGGAGGCTGCCAACTTTTGATAAACTGGACAGTCTCTCTGATTCGATTTCTAAAATTCTGGAATCGTATCCGAACAGTGAAATTGTTGTTGCTGGTGATTTCAATGTTCATAATTCCAATTGGCTACGTCATTCGAGTCACACAACACCTGAGGGTTTGTATGTTGAGTTATTTGCTGAGTCTAATAATTTGACTCAATTAGTGAAGGAACCAACGCACTTTCCCTGCGTTGATGGGCAAAACCAAAATATTCTGGACCTTTTTCTAACTTCACATCACAGCAAGTATGATGTGAATGTTCTTGCACCTCTTGGTAATTCGGACCACGCTACAATTTCTGCTACCTTCCCATATTCTAGTCTTCAATCCGCTCACCAGACAGCTCCGAAGCGGAAAGTGTGGCTTTATGAGAAGGCTAATTGGGATGCGCTGAACTGCTTTTTCAGCCGTTTCAATTGGCAATTGTGTTTCAGAGATAGAAACATAAATGCTGCAGCAAAATTAGTAGAAAATATAATTTTATTTGGTATGTGGTCTTTCATACCTTATAAAAGAATTTCCATTAAACCAAAAGACCATTCCTGGTTTAATGCGACTTGCAGACAAGCAGTCAGGTCTAAAGAGGAAGCATTTAGGAATTGGCGTTTAAATAAAACTGCTGATACTAAACTGCTGCGCAATCAGGCCAGAAATAGGTGCAATGCCACTCTAAGGCGCGAAAAAGTTCTTTACGAGCAGCGCCTTAGACGCAGAGTTCTTGAATACCATAAGGGTAGCAAGAACTTTTGGTCGTTTGTGGGGAGGGTGAAAAATCAGACGAAATCGTCTATTCCAACTCTCCTTAAGGACGATCAGATCTTCACTCACTCGGTTGATAAAGCAAACTTATTAGCCAAAATGTTTGCTGAAAACTGCTCTCTTCCTGAGAGTAGTCAACCACTGCCCGCGGTTGATGGTGTATCTCATGCTATGCCTCAGATGCATTTTCGAACGCGAGCTGTTAAAAGAGTGCTTGCAGACCTCAATGTCAATAAGTCCTCGGGACCGGATGGCATCTCAGCCCATGTGTTGAGAAAGTGCGCCTCAACGCTGGCTCGCCCATTGCGCAATCTCTTTAATTTATCTTATACTTCAGGAGTTTTTCCAGCTTCCTGGAAGATTGCCAATGTGCAGCCAGTTCCCAAAAAAGGTGAGGCTACGAATCCTGCAAATTACCGGCCCATAGCAATCTGCTCAGTGCTCTCTAAAGTCATGGAGAGCATTGTAAATTTTAAATTGATGAGGTATCTAGAGAGCAACGTAATGATCAGCGATCGCCAGTACGGCTTCCGTGCTCACCGTTCCACCGGCGATCTGATGGCGTTTCTCACTGAGCGGTGGAGCAGTTGTATTCACCGGTTCGGTGAGAGCAAGGTTGTTGCTCTGGATATCTCCAAGGCATTTGACCGGGTGTGGCATAAAGCACTCGTGTCTAAACTGGCTGCTTATGGTGTCGGTAATAATTTCACTCGATGGATATCGAGTTTCCTCAGCGGCCGTTCTATTCGGGTTGTGATAGACGGCTTTGCTTCCGAAGAGCACTCCATTAATGCTGGAGTTCCGCAGGGTTCGGTCCTGTCTCCGACACTTTTTCTTATTTTCATCAATGACCTTCTGTCATTGACATCAAACCCCGTCTACTCGTTTGCTGATGACAGCAGCATTTGTCATTCATATTCATTCTCCAGGCGTCCTTCTATTCTGGAGATCAATAGAAAACGCAGAACTATGAATGACACACTCCAATCTGACCTCAACAAAATCCAGGAGTGGGGTCAAGCGAATCGGGTCGATTTTAATGCGCGGAAGACCCAATGCTGTTTGTTAACCCACAAGCGTTTGGCGGGTGACAACTTCCCACCTCTAAATATGGGTGGTGTGGATATTAATGAGTCGGAGGCTCTTGATGTTCTGGGCATGTCAATCCAATGTGATCTTCGCTGGAACGATCACATCTTTGACGTGTCGAAAGAAGCAGCCAAGTGCTTAGGCTTTCTTAAGCGGTGTAGGAAGTACTTCACTCCAACCGATCTTCGTTGTATCTACACCACTTATATCCGTCCGAAAATGGAGTACAATTCGCATATATGGTCGGGAGCTTCGCGAACATATCTTCAGCTCCTAGACCGAGTCCAATGTCGTGCGTTAAAACTTATAGGGGACAGTAGGGTATCCAGCTCTATTGAAACCTTGGAGCGTCGTCGTGATGTAGGGTGTGTAGCACTATTTTACCGCTACTTTCACGGTAAATGTTCCTCTGAAGTAGCCAGCCTGATTCCTCCGGTTCAGGTATTTAGCAGAACTACTCGGCTTTCCAGAGCGGTGCACCCCTTTTATGTCACGATTCCGTTCCAACGAACCACGCATTACCGTGAGAGTTCGTTTTTCGGTCGCGTCGTTAGATTGTGGAATAATCTCCCTGCGAATGTCTTCCCGCCTACTTACAGCATCGAAACATTTAAGCGAAGTGTAAACCGTCACTACTCCCTCTTTCCCCCTTCCCACTAACCTGTCATCCCTTCGGAACCAACAAATGCTGTGCATGGATAGGGGGCATCCCCTGAGCTTGGTTTCATCTGTCATAAAAAAAAAAAAAAAAAAAAAAAAACAAACGAACAAACGAACAAACGAACAAACGAACAAACGAACAAACGAACAAACGAACAAACGAACAAACGAACAAACGAACAAACGAACAAACGAACAAACGAACAAACGAACAAACGAACAAACGAACAAACGAACAAACGAACAAACGAACAAACGAACAAACGAACAAACGAACAAACGAACAAACGAACAAACGAACAAACGAACAAACGAACAAACGAACAAAGACCAGTCGGGCTAGCTTAGCCAAAGATAATTAATTTGATTTCACAATGCAGAAAATATGTACCTCGAGGAATAACCAATATTTAACTACTTTTCGCCAAGCAATTGTGCTGGAAAATAAAATTATATATATATATATATATATATATATATATATATATATATATATATATATATATATATATATATATATATATATATATATATATATATATATATATATATATATATATATATATATATATATATATATATATATATATATATATATATATATATATATATATACCGTTCGGTGGTGTTCACGGTAGTCACCGCCAGCTCAGTTTTTTTTAGCGGCCGTGATCCTCAACCCTTCCGTGTCGTACCCGGAGTCTCGGACAATACTTCACCACTCTCTCCTCATGCAAACCTGCAGAAAAAAAAAACAAAACCACCTCTCCAACCTTCTCCCGTCTTTCCTTTCTTCCCCAACCATTCAATACGCCTTAGCACTTCATCATATACAAGAGTGCACTTTATTGAAAATAATTACAAGGATCAAAGTTCTTTTAATTTCTAAATATTCTCTTTACAATATACTTATACATGTACGCTCCGAAAATCTTATAAATCTCTATTTTGAATGAACACAATGCACAATCGTTTTGCATTGGGTTACATGACCTGCGGATTCAGGTAAGGTCGGAACCGGAAGCGTGTTAACAGCATTACTATTTCTTTATTCAATCGATAAAAAGAAATCAGCCTCAATATACCCACCTGAAGAGCTCTCCGGGGAAGGATGACGTACGGGAAATGTTTCCCCAGTCAACTAGATTATAATTGCTGCTTTGCCTGTTTCCCCCCCCCCCCAACACCCTTTACAAATCTATAGAAATCCAAACTCTAACATTTTATTCTCACCAGCTCCATACAGTATTTTTTTTTATTACATACTATATATATTCAACACCTTCTGATGACCCGCAACTCGTATTCATAAAATTTCATATATTCGTTTTTACTTAATAAATCTTCCTACGAATTTTCTTTCCATCAATATTAAATCTGCAAATTGCTTAATCTCCCTATGGGGTGTTTCCTTGGGCATGTACAATTTAACACTTATATATATATATATATATATATTTAACACTTATACTTATATATATATATATATATATATATATATATATATATATATATATATATATATATATATAGGGAGAAGGTTGGAGAGGTGGTTTTGTTTTTTTTTTTCTGCAGGTTTGCATGAGGAGAGAGTGGTGAAGTATTGTCCGAGACTCCGGGTACGACACGGAAGGGTTGAGGATCACGGCCGCTAAAAAAAACTGAGCTGGCGGTGACTACCGTGAACACCACCGAACGGTAAGGAGCAATTTTAGCCGTATGGCACCTAACCGTAAAGGAGTCTCGTAACAAATTACCGGGGCCCTTTGATGTATCCAGATTAACGATTCCACATTCTTGTTGACGAGGTCGTTTCGCGAGACTGTCTCGCATAAAAATAACTCTGAAATGTGGTAGATTCTTTGCATGTTTCATCAAGTCGACGTCTGTGAAGTCTCTTTTGGGTAGATTCTTTAAAAGTTTAAAAAGGTTGTGGACTATAATATAAACCCAATCCTTTTCTGTATGGCTTCAGGTTTTAAAAATTTATGTGATTTCGAAATTTAATTACTATTGTGAACTACAATTCAATTTAATTTGAACTAATAAATGTTAAGATAAAAGTGGGAGTGTTAAGAATTATGCACTGCAAACATTTATCAACATTTGTGAATATTGCACCACTGTAAATTACACTCTACCTAATGGCGGTGGCGAGATCTGTCTTCTTGAAGCGGATTCTTGAAGCCGGCTTCGAGAAGAACGCGTGGCGACACCTAGTTTCTTCTTTCATGATAAAATTCATATACGTGTGATTTCTAAATGTGTGTGAGTGAAATTTACTGAATTTCCGAATGTTCGCCAGAGTTGCCATAATTATATTGCATGACGATTAACACGTAAAAAAAAAGAATTTCGATGTGTGTATAAATTCTTTTAAATTTAAATGAATCGCATAGTTGCAAAATACGACCGTATTCGTGGACAAAATAAAATAAGTTAATTAAATTTCTAAAAAAAGACAATCTTTACAAAAAACTTCGGTATGGCAATCACACAATTTCATGATGGTGGACACTTCGTTTGTTGTTCTTTTGTTCTTCAGTTTTATACTTGCTTGTTTTTATTTTATATCAACACTTTATGATTTTAAATATATTTATTTCATTTTATTTATTGTTTTTTAATAATATTTTTCAATTTTCACTTTATTTAACACTTTATTTTCACTTTCAAAGCGCAGTATAAAAATGTAAACAAATCTTCGGGAAACCTCGTCGGAACTCGTTCGGGCGACAACTGTTTAATTGTGTGCGTAAGAAGAACCGAGAATCCAACAGAATTTGGGCTTCAAAAAAACTCTCCACTTGAAGAATGTGTGGAGACTTTGCTCTCCTCACATCCCCTCTCTTTCCCACAAACTTTTGAAGAAAGAAGAAAGAAGCCTAAATCTCGCCAGGCGGAATAACAGTTTCTTCTATCATCTATAGTATGTACATACATATGTTTAATATACATGCTTTCCTTAATAAAGATCTTGTTTAGTTGATCTGAAGCATTCAAATAGTTGGGTGGTCTGTATTTTACGTAACAGTATCTAATAGAATTAATTATATACAAACACATAGCATTGTGGATAATTGGCGATTTGTCAGCACGAAAGATAACCCGACCGACATAATTTCCAGCGGACTTCTAGGTCGACAAATCGTCAATAACAATTTCTGGTTTACTGGGCTCGTTTTTCTAAAATCCAATAATGCAGCCAATTCATATATTTCGATAATGCATAGGAAAGATATCAGTTGCGTCGTGGCCGCGGGCGAAGGAGGACGTCACCTCCCACAATTTAGTGTTCGTGACGAGTGCTCGCGCGGAAAAATAGTGAAAACAAAACCTACCCCATCCTAAATCACCACAATAAAACACAGAAATGCAGTGAAACATTAATAAGCAAAAAAGTCAATAAACAAACAAAAAAAAATGAATAATGTGCACTAAGAACAAAATTTAATTAATTCAATAGTCAACTTAACGGAATACAGCGAACCATGCGAGGGGCTTGTTTATGCTCTCCGCAGTAAAGCTCTGCATTTCGTTGATTTTCACTCCTCCTCCTTCTTCCTGGTCCCGTTAGTTGTGCATGAGGCTGTGAGTGCACCGTGGGCTGAAGCGTGGCAAGATAAAGGCATAACACTTGTCTTGTCGCGTTTCGTTTTGCCTTCGGTGTAGGCTTGGCCGCTTGTGCAGCTGACTCTATAACTCTTTACAGTGGGTGGCGATGACAAAATTTCGTATAGACTCCACAAATGTGCGTGGCTTGAGGGCGAATTTTTTCGCGGTCTATGCGTATGTCTGTACTCACCAACCGCATATAATGGCACTAGGTGAGACCCAGGTGTCTGAGGGTGCAGATCTACTGGATTTTCACTTGCCTGGGTACCACTTACTGCCATTATTTTCATCACACAGAGGCCTCGCCTTATATATTCGCAGTGATGTTGCGTACCAGTGTCAGCAACACCTTTGCACGACGGATGCCGAATTTAGCTCCATGTGGGTTAAGTTCAAAATCCAGTCGCACATCCTGCACTTCTGCTTCATTTATAGAAGCCCGGGTCTAGAGAGGCTGCCAACTTTTGATAAACTTGACACTCTCTGATTCGATTTCTAAAATCCTGGAGTCGTATCCGAACACTGAAATTGTTGTTGATGGTGATTTCAATGTTCATAATTCCAATTGGCTACGTCATTCGAGTCACACAACACCTGAGGGTTTGTATGTTGAGTTATTTGCTGAGTCTAATAATTTGACTCAATTAGTGAAGGAACCAACGCACTTTCCTTGCGTTGATGGGCAAAACCAAAATATTCTGGACCTTTTCTTAACTTCGCATCACAGCAAGTATGATGTGAATGTTCTTGCACCTCTTGGTAATTCGGACCACGCTACAATTTCTGCTACCTTCCCATATTCTAGTCTTCAATCCGCTCATCAGCCAGCTCCGAAGCGGACAGTGTGGCTTTATGAGAAGGCTAATTGGGATGCGCTGAACTCCTTTTTCAGCCGTTTCAATTGGCAATTGTGTTTCAGGGATAGAAACATAAATGCTGCAGCAAAATTGGTAGAAAATATAATTTTATTTGGTATGAGGTCTTTCATACCTAATAAAAGAATTTCCATTAAACCAAAAGACCATTCCTGGTTTAATGCGACTTGCAGACAAGCAGTCAGGTCTAAAGAGGAAGCATTTAGGAATTGGCGTTTAAATAAAACTGCTGATACTAAACTGCTGCGCAATCAGGCCAGAAATACGTGCAATGCCACTCTAAAGCGCGAAAAAGTTCTCTACGAACAGTGCCTTAGACGCAGAGTTCTTGAATACCATAAGGGTAGCAAGAACTTTTGGTCGTTCGTGGGGAGGGTGAAGAATCAGACGCGATCGTCTATTCCAACTCTCCTGAAGGACGATCAGATCTTCACTCACTCGGTTGACAAGGCAAACTTATTAGCCAAAATGTTTGCTGAAAACTGCTCTCTTTCTGAGAGTAGCCAACCACTACCCGTGATCGACGGTGTGTCTCATATTATGCCTGAGATGCACTTTCGAACGCGGGCTGTTAAAAGAGTGCTTGTAAACCTCAACGTCAATAAGTCCTCGGGACCGGATGGCATTTCAGCCCACGTGTTGAGAAAGTGCGCCTCAATATTGGCTCGCCCATTGCGCAATCTGTTTAACTTATCGTTCACTTCAGGAGTTTTTCCTACTTCCTGGAAGATTGCCAATGTGCAGCCAGTTCCCAAAAAAGGTGAGGCTACGAATCCTGCCAATTACCGGCCCATAGCAATCTGCTCAATGCTCTCCAAAGTTATGGAGAGCGTTATAAATTTTAACCTGATGAGGTATTTGGAGAGCAACCAATTGGTCAGCGATCACCAGTACGGTTTCCGTGCTCACAGCTCCACAGGCGATTTGATGGCGTTCCTCACTGAGCGGTGGAACAGTTGTGTTCACCAATTCGGTAAGAGTAAGGTTGTTGCTTTGGATATCTCCAAGGCATTTGACCGAGTGTGCCATAAAGCACTTGTGTCTAAACTGGCTGCTTATGGTGTCGGTGATACATTCACTCGATGGATATCGAGTTTCCTCAGCGGCCGTTCTATTCGGGTTGTGATAGACGGCTTTGCTTCCGAAGAGCACTCCATAAATGCTGGAGTTCCGCAGGGTTCGGTCCTGTCTCCAACACTTTTTCTCATTTTTATCAATGACCTTCTGTCATTGACATCAAACCCCGTCTACTCGTTTGCTGATGACAGCAGCATTTGTCATTCATATTCATTCTCCAGGCGTCCTTCTATTCTGGAGATCAATAGAAAACGCAGAATTATGAATGACACACTCCAATCTGACCTCAACAAAATCCAGGAGTGGGGTCAAGCGAATCGGGTCGATTTTAATGCGCGGAAGACCCAATGCTGTTTGTTGACCCACAAGCGTCTGGCGGGCGACAACTTTCCACCTTTAAATATGGGTGGTGTGGATATTAATGAGTCGGAGGCTCTTGATGTTCTGGGCATGTCAATACAATGCGATCTTCGTTGGAACGATCACATTTTTGATGTGTCGAAAGAAGCAGCCAAGTGCTTAGGCTTTTTAAAGCGGTGCAAGAAATACTTCACTTCAACCGACCTTCGTTGTATCTACACCACTTATATCCGGCCGAAAATGGAGTACAACTCGCATATTTGGTCTGGAGCTTCGAAAGCATATCTTCAGCTTCTGGACCGTATACAAGGTCGTGCGATAAAACTTATAGGGGACAGTAGGGTATCCAGCTCTATTGAAACCTTGGGATGTCGTCGGGATGTGGGGTGTGTAACCTTATTTTACCGTTACTTTAATGGTAACTGCTCCTCTGAAGTAGCCAGCCTGATCCCTTCGGTTCAGGTATTCAACAGATCTACTCGGCTTTCCAGAGCGGTGCACCCCTTTTACGTCTCGGTCCCGTTCCATCGCACTACCCACTACCGCGATAATTCGTTTTTCGGTCGCGCAGTTAAATTGTGGAATAGTCTCCCTGCGCATGTTTTCCCACCCACTTATAACGTCGATGCCTTTAAAAGAGGTGTAAATCGACACTACTCCCACTTTTCCTCTTCCCACTACCCTTTACCCTTCTAAACCAACGAATGCTTTGCATGGATAGGGGGCATCCCCTGAGCTTGGTTCTATCTGCCATAAAAAAAAAAAGCAAACAAAAGTTGTCAATTTGATGGTTTAAAAGGAATCCTTTTTACAAAACATCAACCATAGAAATAAATTTTCATATTTACAAAACGTAATTGCATACATTTTAAAAAGTGTAGATATTGATATGAGGAAAAGGCAAGTAAGGGCGAGTGCATAGAAAAGAAGTTCTTACTGTTTTCATTAGAGATATTGAAGATAGGAGTTTCGATAATACGAGTGGGAGGCAAAATTTAAAAATCAAACTTGGCTTACGAAGCTAAATGCAAAGTGATGAGTGGGTAAAACTGTTAGTTAAAGAAATTCACGATACACATATGCATGTGGGATTTCAAGGATTATTGGCTATTATAAGGCAGACACTTTAGCCATTACGGGGTAGGCAGTTAACAAAGAAAATTATCAGCAGCTGTTAAAGGTGTTTTAGAGCCAATCCCAGACCTCTTCATCAATTGATGGGGAATTTGCCACGGGGTAGAATAATTAGGACAAGACCATTTCAAAATGTAAGTGTAGATTTTCTGGGACCGATAAAAATTCACCACAAACTTAAAGGAAAGAGAATTTACAAAGCATTTGTGTGTTTATTTGTACACTGATAGAAAAACCATGGTTGATGCTGGTTTGCAGCAACCAAATTATAGTTACTGTGATCATATTTACCTTCACTATACGGTATGTTAATTCCAACCACAAAAACATGTTTTCTGGAATCGCGATACCTAACAAATTGTACACTGTATCATAAATCTATGATAACGTCGAACAATCATAGTAGACGTTGCGTTCAAGGCAACCATAATATAGTCCACGCAATCCTTTCATGTATCTCTTTTATTCTAATACTATATTTACGCATACTTTCGGTTTTATGTTCTCAGATGTGCTATTTGATTGTTGAAAACATAATATGGTTAATACGAACCATGACATGATTGTTGGAAACATAATATGATTGGTTGCTGGACATGGTTCTGTCAACAATATTTTAGTTACAAATCAGCTTACTAAATTTTGGTGATTGTTGTCATTTGTAGTGTAGCCTTCTCTCAGTGCGGACGGAGTTTAGTGAAGTGAAAGTTATTTAGATTCAATATTGGGTGAGTACCACAATTGTTTGTATTGATATGTTCTAGGAGGAATTCAAATGAAATTTTCAGAATTTTAAACATATTTTAACCTATAAAGGCTGTCACGCTTTGGATATCTTGTCACGCAATAGTTTTGTCTCTGTATAGTCGCTTATTCTCTGAATTATTTTCCGCATTTTATTTAGTGTGAATACTCTTATAGTATAAAATTTGGAAGCTACAATTAATAAACTATTTATGGAAGCTTCTACTAATGGAAGCCGGAAACTCATAAAAGTTTTGTATAAATCCGAAATTTCTGTTAAATGCTCTTAAGGAAGCTGTATGGCATATGGGATTGCAAAAGATTTGGTATTTACCACTAATTCAAATATTACAATATAAAAAAAAGCAAAAGTGCTATCTTCGGCCTGGCCGAAGTATAAATACCCTACAGCCAAGTAACTAAAAAAATTATAATTTCGTCACTTAACAACTCTTGTATAAGTAGGCGGACCATGATAATTTTTGGCAAATATTTTTGTAATGTCTCTTGTATACCATTTTTGGTATACAAATTGATAATACCTGTAGATACCTCTTGCTAAAACTGCGTGTTAATATCTTATACCGTTTACGAGATATTGACAACATTTGTATGAGGGGGCGTGACAGGCTTATTGGTAAAGCTTCCGCATTATATCGCAGTAAAATTACATCTCAATATCGTATATTGTTTATGAGATGTTGCCAACTTTGTTATTAGTGGGCGTGGCGCGCCCAATTTTGGCAAAAATTTTAAAAGTGACGCTATATGTTTCGGAATAAAATTATACCTCAATATCTCGCACAGTTTATGAGATATTAATATCTCGCCCATTTTCAATCCCAAACTGCCCTACATAACAGAGAATATTTTTGCCAAGTTGCATTGCGATATCTCTTTTCCTTCTCCTATACCAATTTTTATACACAAAATGAGCGTGGTCCGCCTTCCTATACAAAATTTTCTAAATGGCGAAATTATAATTTTTTCAGGTACTCGGGTGTAGGGTATTTAGATTTCGGCCAGGCCGAAGACAACTCTTTTACTTGTTTTTGTCTCTCTTTATTAAGAACTGTCAACTTTTATTCTGACTATTTTGCTTATCTAGTCGAAAAAGAATACACTTACTCTACTGTTCCATTACAAACAACAAATTTGAAATCAATATCATATATTGCTATTCCCACTAGCAACGTGAAAATGATAAACACTAATTTTGATGACTGTAGTTTTTAAGAATTAAAGGGTATAGTAAGAAGTGAAGGGTTTATATTCATCCAAAAAGATGAATCAATTCCCACCTTTCAAAGTTCGAATCTTCCCATATGCCACAACATATGAACGGGGTGAGTATATCTTTGCATTCATTATTAACCCTCATGTCCATAACTAGGTCTGGCCAGACCTTTTCCATTTTCAAGAAGGTGTTTTTAATATTAATCTCAAAGCACGGTTGTCGAAACTTTCTGACTTTGTTTCTGTATGTTTTTTTTTATGATTATGTGCGGAAAAAAAATTTCAGGAAAAAGTTTTTAGCGAGAAAACTCTTTTTTTCTACAGCAACCCCTAGCATCAACGGACTAGGTCTGGCTAGACCTAGCAGGATTTTTCCACATATCATATGTGAAAACATTTTTATATTTCGTTGGAAACAATATTTTTTGGAATAATTAGGTTCCTCCCACAGATAATTAGTTTATTTTTTTGCACCATAATAAAAAACGTATTTTTTACGGATTTTCGGCTACGCACACGCATTTACTACCTGCAATTGCTCCCTAATTGTTTTATGGCGTTTATTAGGGCACTTGTACATTTTTTGGAATATGGAATATTTCTGAAACTCTAGGTAGTTAGCTTTTCAGAAAAAGAGTATACAAAAGAAGATGAAAAGATCCTTATTTTCATTGAGTAAAAGTATTTTGAAAGTGTTAGAAGCAATATATAATTACTTGGTTATAATGGCTGAAGATCTTCAAGCATTCAACTGGCGGCGAATGAATGAAGAGAGGAGTATCTTCGAAGACTTGTTGAAGAAGTACCAGAGACCTCTGACTTGGAAGATTTTAGTGAGGACGACGATGACGATTATATTCCTGAAGAAGACATGTCCGATGGCGATGCAGAATTGTTAGTTGGAGGAATCAGCGAAATTGAGGATAGCGATGACGACGATGTTCTGGAAGATGGCCACTAGCATTTTTCTACAATATGTTAGACATCGCATCAAATTTATGCATTCTCTAATTAAGGAGTTAGTGACACCTCAGATCGAAGTAAGGATGAACAACCCACTGATAATAGGCGTTTTCTCAATTAGAAATGGTATTGAAGCTTTCTTCGGAGCACCAATAGGAACTAGAATAGCTCAACCCAGCAGCAGTAACCCAACATCGGTCTCGAAAATGTCGTGCAGAATATGCAGAACGAAGGATAAAATTCAAAGGAAAACCAGATTTTCCTGCAATGCTTGCGGAGATGCTGTTTGTTTACAGCATAGCACTAAGATATTTAAATGTAGTAACTGTTTTAATGAATAATTTCATATATATACATAAACAATATTGATATAAAATAATAAAAAAGTAAGAAAATAAAGAAAAGACTTGCTAACATTTTTAAAATAATCAAAATATGTAAATTATTTAGCTCCTTTCCGGCTATATTCATACAAAACGTATATAGGTCCAGCCAGACCTAAACATTGATAGAAAGGTTTTAAAACGGTTATGGACAGAAGGGTTAATAAAAATCTTTACATATGTCACAATTTTAATAGCCTTCCTAAAATCTTTCAAATTCCTCCAAAACCTCATCTACATTTCGTAACTCACCTTGAAATTACAGCTTTTTTTCCTTGGGTAAAAATCTTAATTAAAAATTCTGTTCCGGAGTTCTTCTGTCTCTTTGTTTTCAGTTAAAAGTTTTTTTGTGTTCTTTTCTTCAAATTCTACATACTTTCCCTTTAACTCTGCTATTTAGTTTCACTTTCATTTCTCTCCATTTTACTTTTATTTTAATTGTATTTAATTTTAAAGCCGTCCTTATTATTTTGCTCCTTCACTTTTCAAGTCTTTTTTTCCCTCTTCTTCTTAAAATTTTTAAAATTCTTCCTAATTACTCTAATTAAGACGAATAATCTCTTTTTTTCACTTTTTCACTTTCAATTAATTTCACTTAATTTTCATTTTCTTTTTAAGCTTTCTTATCTTCCGATTCGTTACTTTTCGAGCCTTTGAGCTTTATTTAAATTTCCACAATTTAATTACTTTTATTTTCAAAATCAATTTTTCTTCCCACCTTTTCACTTTTACTTCACTTTCAAAATTCGTTTTATTTCCTTATTTATCCTTTTTTTTTTTTTTTTTTTTTTTTTTTTTTTTTTTTTTTTTTATGGCAGATAGAACCAAGCTCAGGGGATGCCCCCTATCCATGCAAAGCATTCGTTGGTTTAGAAGGGTAAAGGTTAGTGGGAAGGGGAAAAGTGGGAGTAGTGTCGATTTACACCTCTTTTGAAAGCATCGACGTTATAAGTGGGTGGGAAAACATGCGCAGGGAGACTATTCCACAATTTAACTGCGCGACCGAAAAACGAATTCTCGCGGTAGTGGGTAGTGCGATGGAACGGGATCGAGACGTAAAAGGGGTGCACCGCTCTGGAAAGCCGAGTAGATCTGTTGAATACCTGAACCGAGGGGATCAGGCTGGCTACTTCAGAGGAACAGTTACCATTAAAGTAACGGTAAAATAAGGTTACACACCCCACATCCCGACGACATCCCAAGGTTTCAATAGAGCTGGATACCCTACTGTCCCCTATAAGTTTCATCGCACGACCTTGTATACGGTCCAGAAGCTGAAGATATGCTTTCGAAGCTCCAGACCAAATATGCGAGTTGTACTCCATTTTCGGACGGATATAAGTGGTGTAGATACAACGAAGGTCGGTTGGAGTGAAGTATTTCTTGCACCGCTTTAAAAAGCCTAAGCACTTGGCTGCTTCTTTCGACACATCAAAAATGTGATCGTTCCAACGAAGATCGCATTGTATTGACATGCCCAGAACATCAAGAGCCTCCGACTCATTAATATCCACACCACCCATATTTAGAGGTGGGAAGTTGTCACCCGCCAAACGCTTGTGGGTTAACAAACAGCATTGGGTCTTCCGCGCATTAAAATCGACCCGATTCGCTTGACCCCACTCCTGGATTTTGTTGAGGTCAGATTGGAGTGTGTCATTCATAATTCTGCGTTTTCTATTGATCTCCAGAATAGAAGGACGCCTGGAGAATGAATATGAATGACAAATGCTGCTGTCATCAGCAAACGAGTAGACGGGGTTTGATGTCAATGACAGAAGGTCATTGATAAAAATGAGAAAAAGTGTTGGAGACAGGACCGAACCCTGCGGAACTCCAGCATTTATGGAGTGCTCTTCGGAAGCAAAGCCGTCAATCACAACCCGAATAGAACGGCCGCTGAGGAAACTCGATATCCATCGAGTGAATGTATCACCGACACCATAAGCAGCCAGTTTAGACACAAGTGCTTTATGCCACACTCGGTCAAATGCCTTGGAGATATCCAAAGCAACAACCTTACTCTCACCGAATTGGTGAACACAACTGTTCCACCGCTCAGTGAGGAACGCCATCAAATCGCCTGTGGAGCGGTGAGCACGGAAACCGTACTGGCGATCGCTGACCAATTGGTTGCTCTCTAGATACCTCATCAGGCTAAAATTTATAACGCTCTCCATAACTTTGGAGAGCATTGAACAGATTGCTATGGGCCGGTAATTGGCAGGATTCGTAGCCTCACCTTTTTTGGGAACTGGCTGCACATTGGCAATCTTCCAGGAACTAGGAAAAACTCCTGAAGTAAACGATAAGTTAAACAGATTGCGCAATGGGCGAGCCAATGTTGAGGCGCACTTTCTCAACACGTGGGCTGAAATGCCATCCGGTCCCGAGGATTTATTGACGTTGAGGTTTACAAGCACTCTTTTAACAGCCCGCGTTCGAAAGTGCATCTCAGGCATAATATGAGACACACCGTCGATCACGGGTAGTGGTTGGCTACTCTCAGAAAGAGAGCAGTTTTCAGCAAACATTTTGGCTAATAAGTTTGCCTTGTCAACCGAGTGAGTGAAGATCTGATCGTCCTTCAGGAGAGTTGGAATAGACGATCGCGTCTGATTCTTCACCCTCCCCACGAACGACCAAAAGTTCTTGCTACCCTTATGGTATTCAAGAACTCTGCGTCTAAGGCGCTGTTCGTAGAGAACTTTTTCGCGCTTTAGAGTGGCATTGCACGTATTTCTGGCCTGATTGCGCAGCAGTTTAGTATCAGCAGTTTTATTTAAACGCCAATTCCTAAATGCTTCCTCTTTAGACCTGACTGCTTGTCTGCAAGTCGCATTAAACCAGGAATGGTCTTTTGGTTTAATGGAAATTCTTTTATTAGGTATGAAAGACCTCATACCAAATAAAATTATATTTTCTACCAATTTTGCTGCAGCATTTATGTTTCTATCCCTGAAACACAATTGCCAATTGAAACGGCTGAAAAAGGAGTTCAGCGCATCCCAATTAGCCTTCTCATAAAGCCACACTGTCCGCTTCGGAGCTGGCTGATGAGCGGATTGAAGACTAGAATATGGGAAGGTAGCAGAAATTGTAGCGTGGTCCGAATTACCAAGAGGTGCAAGCACATTCACATCATACTTGCTGTGATGCGAAGTTAAAAAAAGGTCCAGAATATTTTGGTTTTGCCCATCAACGCAAGGAAAGTGCGTTGGTTCCTTCACTAATTGAGTCAAATTATTAGACTCAGCAAATAACTCAACATACAAACCCTCAGGTGTTGTGTGACTCGAATGACGTAGCCAATTGGAATTATGAACATTGAAATCACCAGCAACAACAATTTCACTGTTCGGATACGATTCCAGGATTTTAGAAATCGAATCAGAGAGACTGTCAAGTTTATCAAAAGTTGGCAGCCTCTCTAGACCCGGGCTTCTATAAATGAAGCAGAAGTGCAGGATGTGCGACTGGATTTTGAACTTAACCCACATGGAGCTAAATTCGGCATCCGTCGTGCAAAGGTGTTGCTGACACTGGTACGCAACATCACTGCGAATATATAAGGCGAGGCCTCTGTGTGATGAAAATAATGGCAGTAAGTGGTACCCAGGCAAGTGAAAATCCAGTGGATCTGCACCCTCAGACACCTGGGTCTCACCTAGTGCCATTATATGCGGTTGGTGAGTACAGACATACGCATAGACCGCGAACAAATTCGCCCTCAAGCCACGCACATTTGTGGTGTCTATACGAAATTTTGTCATCGCCACCCACTGTAAAGAGGTATAAAGTCAGCTGCACAAACGGACAAGCCTACACCGCAGGCAAAGCAAAACGCGACAAGACAAGTGTTATGCCTTTATCTTGCCACGCTTCAGCCCACGGTGCACTCACAGCCGCCTGCACACCCAACGGGACCAGGAAGAAGGAGGAGGAGAAGAAAGAAACGAAATGCTGAGCTTTACTGCGGAGGGCATAAATAAGCCCTTCGCTTGGTTCTCTGCATTCCGTTTAATTGTCTATTTGTGATATTTGGTGTTATTGTTTTAGGGAATTTATTGATGTCTATTGTTATGTTTTAATCTGTAATCCAAATCAATGTTATTGCACTGTGACTTTGTTTGTTTGAAAATATTTCTTTATATTTGTTTCTTTGTTTCCGCGAGCACACTGAACACTGCACTGCGGTGGGTAGCTGCATCCACCCTCGTCCGTGGTCACGACACTACTCCACTACATCCTTCTTTAAACTTCCGCGATCTTCGGTTCTCGCACCGGCTGCGCCAATAATGTTGTGGTACCCTTCCGCTAAAGGACACCCACAACAAAATAAATAAAACTTAAATTAAACTTAACTTAAATTAAACTTAACTTAAACTTCTTGAGTTGGAATTCTGCTGGAAATTATTGGCTGTTGGGCAAGTGGGAGTTTCGCAACTCAAACTTTGATGCCTCGGTTGCGGAACTTGGATTCCGAAAGCGGACTTACTATTTTCGAAAAAAATGCTCTTGCGCAATTTAAATTCTACTTTGAATTTATTGAACTGTGATCGAGAAGCAACCACAGTTTGGCCTAAAAATATGCCTTCCAAAAAATAACTGCAAGCCTCCATGTTGGAAGTATGCAGCGTAAACTGGCAAAGTACCGTATTAACCAAAATATTTGCGCTGGTTTTAGGGTGTGCAGATTGACCCACAACACCATAAAAAAATTCTTACAAATTCGAGTCAAGCAATAAGAAACAACAAAAAGACCCACTTTCAAGCGAAAGTGAAAACATACTTCTCATGTTATTTTTAATTTTTATTTTTCGCTTCTTGAGACAGCGTAATATTTAATAAATCCAGGACAAATATGCTCTCTTTAGCAGATATCAAAGCATGCAAAGCCGCAGCTGCTTCCGTAACCATTTTAAGATAACCCGCAGTTCGATCCCAATGCATGCTAAGCCGCAGTTCACAGTTCCCATGAAATAAACAACTGTAACAACAACAACCTTAGGCGAGCCCGCTGATTGTTTACATGAAATTTTTGTGAGTCAGTGTCTTACATCAACAAAAACAACACTAACTCTGCCTTCGCTGCCACGATCCGCATACAGTGCTGAAACTCGAATTCATCAAGCACACCTGCTGTTCACCGAACATTCCTCCACACGCGGATTAATCCTCATTCTCCTCATGAGGATGCATGCTTTCGCCTGTTGTTATTGTGAGCCAGAACCCGCATATATATACTACTTACATCAATTTATCCTTTTGGATGGTCCGTCTGCCAGGCCACCAGGGTTGCCACCTGACTCGACCAACAGGGCTGCCACTCCTCGAAAAAATCCCACGAAAAATTCTCAAAAAATTAAAAATTTTTTTTTTAAATTTTTACAAAATTAAAAAAATTATAAAAAATCCTCGATCTGGCCACTCAGTCTACCAAAATCCTCGATCTGGTAACTCCGTGAGGATTAATCCTCGATCTGGAAACTCC
The DNA here is from genome assembly GCA_922984085.1 of Sicus ferrugineus. Taxonomy (NCBI): domain Eukaryota; kingdom Metazoa; phylum Arthropoda; class Insecta; order Diptera; family Conopidae; genus Sicus; species Sicus ferrugineus. The sequence continues at coordinate 31,503,992 of OV277348.1, forward strand.
GTGAGGTTGTTGTTGTTATTGTTCTTGTTGTTGTTGTTGTTGCAATCCCCATACTCATGAGGATGTATGCTTTTACCTGTTCTTGTTGTAATCCTCATTCTCCTCATGAGGATGTATGCTTTTGCCTGTTGTTGTTGTTGTTGTTGTTGTGAGCCAGAACCTGCATATATATACTACTTACATCTATTCATCTTTTTGGATGAATATATACCCTTCACTTCTTACTATACCCTTTAATTTTTAAAAACTACAGTCATCAAAATTAGTGTTTATCATTTTCACGTTGCTAGTGGGAATAGCAATATATGATATTGATTTCAAATTTGTTGTTTGTAATGGAACAGTAGAGTAAGTGTATTCTTTTTCGACTAGATAAGCAAAATAGTCAGAATAAAAGATGACAATTCTTAATAAAGAGAGACAAAAACAAGTAAAAGAGTTGTCTTCGGCCTGGCCGAAATCTAAATACCCTACACCCGAGTACCTGAAAAAATTATAATTTCGCCATTTAGAAAATTTTGTATAGGAAGGCGGACCACGCCCATTTCGGGAAGATGTTTTTGTAATGTCTCTAGATACTGCTAGATAGAATTACGTATTAATATTTTGAACTATTTATGAGAAATTGACCACTTTGTATAAGTGGGAGGACCACGCCCATTTTGTGTATAAGAATTGGTAATACACGTAGATACCTCGTGATAAAATTACGTGTTAATATCTCATACGTTTACGAGATATTGACAACTTTTGTAAGAGTGGGCGTGGCATGCCCATTTTTTGCAAGATTATTGGTAATGCTTCCCTATATATCCTGATAAAATTACATCAATATCTTAAACCGTTCATGAGATATTTCCAACTTTGTTATCAGTGGGCGTGGGACGCCCATTTTTTTGAAACATTTTAGTAATGGCGCTATATGTTCCGGAATAAAATTATACCTTAATATCTCACCCGGTTTATGAAATATTCAGATTATAAAATTTTTTGAAAGGAGGTGCCTTTACTCCCTTCGGGTGTAGGGTATAACAAAATTTATCTTTATATTTCAATATAAAATCAATTGGAGCAAAACTTCTTTCCTCCTCCTGGAAAAAGTTTTACACCAGTTTTGATATGAAATTCATCAGAAGTAACAAAATCGGTATAATACGTGCCCATACGTTTAAAATTGTATTTTTAAAAAATTTCTTCATTAAGTTTTTTTAATCTTCCATGTTGTTTTTTATGGGAAAGGTTGTTAATTCCTCGTAATTTAGAATAAAATTTGCCAATTTTATAGAGTTTTTAATACTCATTGATTCAATTATATTTATCTTACATTTACAATTATATGCTGTTTTTTCTTTAATTGGGAGAAATCCTTCCAAACGAATTGACGATATATGTTTTAACGGCCCTATATGTTTCGAACGAATTATGTTTGCAAACCTCCTGAATCGATTTAGCCCTGTCCGTCCGTCTGTCTGTCTGTCTGTTGAAATCACGATTACGGGAGAACGAAAAGTGATATCGCGATGAAATTTAGCACAAATATTCTTTGTTATGTAGGGCTGTTTGGGAAAATGGGCGAGATCGGTAAACAGCCACGCCTACTTTACATACGGAATGTAAAGGCACCTCCTTTCAAAAAATTTTATAATCTGAATATTTCATAAACCGGGTGAGATATTAAGGTATAATTTTATTCCGGAACATATAGCGCCATTACTAAAATGTTTCAAAAAAATGGGCGTCCCACGCCCACTGATAACAAAGTTGGAAATATCTCATGAACGGTTTAAGATATTGATGTAATTTTATCAGGATATATAGGGAAGCATTACCAATAATCTTGCAAAAAATGGGCATTCCACGCCCACTCTTACAAAAGTTGTCAATATCTCGTAAACGTATGAGATATTAACACGTAATTTTATCACGAGGTATCTACGTGTATTACCAATTCTTATACACAAAATGGGCGTGGTCCTCCCACTTATACAAAGTGGTCAATTTCTCATAAATGGTTCAAAATATTAATACGTAATTCTATCTAGCAGTATCTAGAGACATTACAAAAACATCTTCCCGAAATGGGCGTGGTCCGCCTTTCTATACAAAATTTTCTAAATGGCGAAATTATAATTTTTTCAGGTACTCGGGTGTAGGGTATTTAGATTTCGGCCAAGCCGAAGACAACTCTTTTACTTGTTTTTGTCTCTCTTTATTAAGAATTGTCATCTTTTATTCTGACTATTTTGTTTATCTAGTCGAAAAAGAATACACTTACTCTACTGTTCCATTACAAACAACAAATTTGAAATCAATATCATATATTGCTATTCCCACTAGCAACGTGAAAATGATAAACACTAATTTTGATGACTGTAGTTTTTAAAAATTAAAGGGTATAGTAAGAAGTGAAGGGTATATATTCATCCAAAAAGATGAATTGATGTAAGTAGTATATATATGCAGGTTCTGGCTCACAACAACAACAACAACAACAACAACAACAACAGGCAAAAGCATACATCCTCATGAGGAGAATGAGGATTACAACAAGAACAGGTAAAAGCATACATCCTCATGAGTATGGGGATTGCAACAACAACAACAACAAGAACAATAACAACAACAACCTCACGGAGTTTCCAGATCGAGGATTAATCCTCACGGAGTTGCCAGATCGAGGATTTTGGTAGACTGAGTGGCCAGATCGAGGATTTTTTATAATTTTTTTAATTTTGTAAAAATTTAAAAAAAAATTTTTTAATTTTTTGAAAATTTTTCGTGGGTTTTTTTCGAGGAGTGGCAGCCCTGTTGGTCGAGTCAGGTGGCAACCCTGGTGGCCTGGCAGACGGACCATCCAAAAGGATAAATTGATGTAAGTAGTATATATATGCGGGTTCTGGCTCACAATAACAACAGGCAAAAGCATGCATCCTCATGAGGAGAATGAGGATTAATCCGCGTGTGGAGGAATGTTCCGGTGAACAGCAGGTGTGCTTGATGAATCCGAGTTTCAGCACTGTATGCGGATCGTGGCAGCGAAGGCAGAGTTAGTGTTGTTTTTGTTGATGTAAGACACTGACTCAAAAAATTTCATGTAAACAATCAGCGGGCTCGCCTAAGGTTGTTGTTGTTACAGTTGTTTATTTCATGGGAACTGTGAACTGCGGCTTAGCATGCATTGGGATCGAACTGCGGGTTATCTTAAAATGGTTACGGAAGCAGCTGCGGCTTTGCATGCTTTGATATCTGCTAAAGAGAGCATATTTGTCCTGGATTTATTAAATATTACGCTGTCTCAAGAAGCGAAAAATAAAAATTAAAAATAACATGAGAAGTATGTTTTCACTTTCGCTTGAAAGTGGGTCTTTTTGTTGTTTCTTATTGCTTGACTCGAATTTGTAAGAATTTTTTTATGGTGTTGTGGGTCAATCTGCACACCCTAAAACCAGCGCAAATATTTTGGTTAATACGGTACTTTGCCAGTTTACGCTGCATACTTCCAACATGGAGGCTTGCAGTTATTTTTTGGAAGGCATATTTTTAGGCCAAACTGTGGTTGCTTCTCGATCACAGTTCAATAAATTCAAAGTAGAATTTAAATTGCGCAAGAGCATTTTTTTCGAAAATAGTAAGTCCGCTTTCGGAATCCAAGCTCCGCAACCGAGGCATCAAAGTTTGAGTTGCGAAACTCCCACTTGCCCAACAGCCAATAATTTCCAGCAGAATTCCAACTCAAGAAGTTTAAGTTAAGTTTAATTTAAGTTAAGTTTAATTTAAGTTTTATTTATTTTGTTGTGGGTGTCCTTTAGCGGAAGGGTACCACAACATTATTGGCGCAGCCGGTGCGAGAACCGAAGATCGCGGAAGTTTAAAGAAGGATAAATAAGGAAATAAAAGGAATTTTGAAAGTGAAGTAAAAGTGAAAAGGTGGGAAGAAAAACTGATTTTGAAAATAAAAGTAATTAAATTGTGGAAATTTAAATAAAGCTCAAAGGCTCGAAAAGTAAAGAATCGGAAGATAAGAAAGCTTAAAAAGAAAATGAAAATTAAGTGAAATTAATTGAAAGTGAAAAAGTGAAAAAAAAGAGATTATTCGTCTTAATTAGAGTAATTAGGAAGAATTTTAAAAATTTTAAGAAGAAGAGGGGAAAAAAGACTTGAAAAGTGAAGGAGCAAAATAATAAGGACGGCTTTAAAATTAAATACAATTAAAATAAAAGTAAAATGGAGAGAAATGAAAGTGAAACTAAATAGCAGAATTAAAGGGAAAGTATGTAGAATTTGAAGAAAAGAACACAAAAAAAACTTTTAACTGAAAACAATAGAGAGACAGAAGAACCCCGGAACAGAATTTTTAATTAAGATTTTTACCCAAGGAAAAAAAGCTGTAATTTCAAGGTGAGTTACGAAATGTAGATGAGGTTTTGGAGGAATTTGAAAGATTTTAGGAAGGCTATTAAAATTGTGACATATGTAAAGATTTTTATTAACCCTTCTGTCCATAACCGTTTTAAAACCTTTCTATCAATGTTTAGGTCTGGCTGGACCTATATACGTTTTGTATGAATATAGCCGGAAAGGAGCTAAATAATTTACATATTTTGATTATTTTAAAAATGTTAGCAAGTCTTTTCTTTATTTTCTTACTTTTTTATTATTTTATATCAATATTGTTTATGTATATATATGAAATTATTCATTAAAACAGTTACTACATTTAAATATCTTAGTGCTATGCTGTAAACTAACAGCATCTCCGCAAGCATTGCAGGAAAATCTGGTTTTCCTTTGAATTTTATCCTTCGTTCTGCATATTCTGCACGACATTTTCGAGACCGATGTTGGGTTACTGCTGCTGGGTTGAGCTATTCTAGTTCCTATTGGTGCTCCGAAGAAAGCTTCAATACCATTTCTAATTGTGAAAACGCCTATTATCAGTGGGTTGTTCATCCTTACTTCGATCTGAGGTGTCACTAACTCCTTAATTCGAGAATGCATAAATTTGATGCGATGTCTAACATATTGTAGAAAAATGCTAGTGGCCATCTTCCAGAACATCGTCGTCATCGCTATCCTCAATTTCGCTGATTCCTCCAACTAACAATTCTGCATCGCCATCGGACATGTCTTCTTCAGGAATATAATCGTCATCGTCGTCCTCACTAAAATCTTCCAAGTCAGAAGTCTCTGGTACTTCTTCAACAAGTCTTCGAAGATACTCCTCTCTTCATTCATTCGCCGCCAGTTGAATGCTTGAAGATATTCGGCCATTATAACCAAGTAATTATATATTGCTTCTAACACTTTCAAAATACTTTTACTCAATGAAAATAAGGATCTTTTCATCTTCTTTTGTATATTCTTTTTCTGAAAAGCTAACTACCTAGAGTTTCAGAAATATTCCATATTCCAAAAAATGTACAAGTGCCCTAATGAACGCCATAAAACAATTAGGGAGCAATTGCAGGTAGTAAGTGCGTGTGCGTAGCCGAAAATCCGTAAAAAATACGTTTTTTATTATGGTGCAAAAAAATAAACTAATTATCTGTGGGAGGAACCTAATTATTCCAAAAAATATTGTTTCCAACGAAATATAAAAATGTTTTCACATATGATATGTGAAAAAATCCTGCTAGGTCTAGCCAGACCTAGTCCGTTGATGCTAGGGGTTGCTGTAGAAAAAAAGAGTTTTCTCGCTAAAAACTTTTTCCTGAAATTTTTTTTCCGCACATAATCATAAAAAAAAACATACAGAAACAAAGTCAGAAAGTTTCGACAACCGTGCTTTGAGATTAATATTAAAAACACCTTCTTGAAAATGGAAAAGGTCTGGCCAGACCTAGTTATGGACATGAGGGTTAATAATGAATGCAAAGATATACTCACCCCGGTCATATGTTGTGGCATATGGGAAGATTCGAACTTTGAAAGGTGGGAATTGATTCATCTTTTTGGATGAATATATACCCTTCACTTCTTACTATACCCTTTAATTCTTAAAAACTACAGTCATCAAAATTAGTGTTTATCATTTTCACGTTGCTAGTGGGAATAGCAATATATGATATTGATTTCAAATTTGTTGTTTGTAATGGAACAGTAGAGTAAGTGTATTCTTTTTCGACTAGATAAGCAAAATAGTCAGAATAAAAGTTGACAGTTCTTAATAAAGAGAGACAAAAACAAGTAAAAGAGTTGTCTTCGGCCTGGCCGAAATCTAAATACCCTACACCCGAGTACCTGAAAAAATTATAATTTCGCCATTTAGAAAATTTTGTATAGGAAGGCGGACCACGCCCATTTCGGGAAGATGTTTTTGTAATGTCTCTAGATACTGCTAGAGAGAATTACGTATGAATATTTTGAACCATTTATGGGAAATTGACAACTTTGTATAAGTGGGCGGACCACGCCCATTTTGTGTATAAAAATTGGTATAGGAGAAGGAAAAGAGATATCGCAATGCAACTTGGCAAAAATATTCTCTGTTATGTAGGGCAGTTTGGGATTGAAAATGGGCGAGATATTAATATCTCATAAACTGTGCGAGATATTGAGGTATAATTTTATTCCGAAACATATAGCGTCACTTTTAAAATTTTTGCCAAAATTGGGCGCGCCACGCCCACTAATAACAAAGTTGGCAACATCTCATAAACAATATACGATATTGAGATGTAATTTTACTGCGATATAATGCGGAAGCTTTACCAATAAGCCTGTCACGCCCCCTCATACAAATGTTGTCAATATCTCGTAAACGGTATAAGATATTAACACGCAGTTTTAGCACGAGGTATCTACAGGTATTATCAATTTGTATACCAAAAATGGTATACAAGAGACATTACAAAAATATTTGCCAAAAATTATCATGGTCCGCCTACTTATACAAGAGTTGTTAAGTGACGAAATTATAATTTTTTTAGTTACTTGGCTGTAGGGTATTTATACTTCGGCCAGGCCGAAGATAGCACTTATGCTTTTTTTTTATATTGTAATATTTGAATTAGTGGTAAATACCAAATCTTTTGCAATCCCATATGCCATACAGCTTCCTTAAGAGCATTTAACAGAAATTTCGGTTTTATACAAAACTTTTATGAGTTTCCGGCTTCCATTAGTAGAAGCTTCCATAAATAGTTTATTAATTGTAGCTTCCAAATTTTATACTATAAGAGTATTCACACTAAATAAAATGCGGAAAATAATTCAGAGAATAAGCGACATACAGAGACAAAACTATTGCGTGACAAGATATCCAAAGCGTGACAGCCTTTATAGGTTAAAATATGTTTAAAATTCTGAAAATTTCATTTGAATTCCTCCTAGAACATATCAATACAAACAATTGTGGTACTCACCCAATATTGAATCTAAATAACTTTCACTTCACTAAACTCCGTCCGCACTGAGAGAAGGCTACACTACAAATGACAACAATCACCAAAATTTAGTAAGCTGATTTGTAACTAAAATATTGTTGACAGAACCATGTCCAGCAACCAATCATATTATGTTTCCAACAATCATGTCATGGTTAGTATTAACCATATTATGTTTTCAACAATCAAATAGCACATCTGAGAACATAAAACCGAAAGTATGCGTAAATATAGTATTAGAATAAAAGAGATATATGAAAGGATTGCGTGGACTATATTATGGTTGCCTTGAACGCAACGTCTACTATGATTGTTCGACGTTATCATAGATTTATGATACAGTGTACAATTTGTTAAGTATCGCGATTCCAGAAAACATGTTTTTGTGGTTGGAATTAACATACCGTATAGTGAAGGTAAATATGATCACAGTAACTATAATTTGGTTGCTGCAAACCAGCATCAACCATGGTTTTTCTATCAGTGTACAAATAAACACACAAATGCTTTGTAAATTCTCTTTCCTTTAAGTTTGTGGTGAATTTTTATCGGTCCCAGAAAATCTACACTTACATTTTGAAATGGTCTTGTCCTAATTATTCTACCCCGTGGCAAATTTCCCATCAATTGATGAAGAGGTCTGGGATTGGCTCTAAAACACCTTTAACAGCTGCTGATAATTTTCTTTGTTAACTGCCTACCCCGTAATGGCTAAAGTGTCCGCCTTATAATAGCCAATAATCCTTGAAATCCCACATGCATATGTGTATCGTTAATTTTTTTAACTAACAGTTTTACCCACTCATAACTTTGCATTTAGCTTCGTAAGCCAAGTTTGATTTTTAAATTTTGCGTCCAACTCGTATTATCGAAACTCCTATCTTCAATATCTTTAATGATAACAGTAAGAACTTCTTTTCTATGCACTCGACCTTACTTGGCTTTTCCTCATATCAATATCTACACTTTTTAAAATGTATGCAATTACGTTTTGTAAAAATGAAAATTTATTTCTATGGTTGAAGTTTTGTAAAAAGGATTCCTTTTAAACCATCAAATTTACAACTTTTGTTTGCTTGATATCTTTCCTATGCATTTTCGAAATATATGAATTGGCTGCATTATTGGATTTTAGAAAAACGAGCCCAGTAAACCAGAAATTGTTATTGACGATTTGTCGACCTAGAAGTCCGCTGGAAATTATGTCGGTCGGGTTATCTTTCGTGCTGACATATCGCCAATTATCCACACTGCTATGTGTTTGTATATAATTAATTCTATTAGATACTGTTACGTAAAATACAGACCACCCAACTATTTGAATGCTTCAGATCAACTAAACAAGATCTTTATTAAGGAAAGCATGTATATTAAACATATGTATGTACATACTATTGATGATATTCAGAAGAAACTGTTATTAGGTAGAGTGTAATTTACAGTGGTGCAATATTCACAAATGTTGATAAATGTTTTGCAGTGCATAATTCTTAACACTCCCACTTTTATCTTAACATTTATTAGTTCAAATTAAACTGAATTGTAGTTGTAAATAGTAATTAAATTTCGAAATCACATAAATTTTTAAAACCTGAAGCCATACAGAAAAGGATTGGGTTTATATTATAGTCCACAACCTTTTTAAACTTTTAAAGAATCTACCCAAAAGAGACTTCACAGACGTCGACTTGATGAAACATGCAAAGAATCTACCACATTTCAGAGTTATTTTTATGCGAGACAGTCTCGCGAAACGACCTCGTCAACAAGAATGTGGAATCGTTAATCTGGATACATCAAAGGGCCCCGGTAATTTGTTACGAGACTCCTTTACGGTTAGGTGCCATACGGCTAAAATTGCTCCTTACCGTTCGGTGGTGTTCACGGTAGTCACCGCCAGCTCAGTTTTTTTTAGCGGCCGTGATCCTCAACCCTTCCGTGTCGTACCCGGAGTCTCGGACAATACTTCACCACTCTCTCCTCATGCAAACCTGCAGAAAAAAAAACAAAACCACCTCTCCAACCTTCTCCCCTCTTTCCTTTCTTCCCCAACCATTCAATACGCCTTAGCACTTCATCATATACAAGAGTGCACTTTATTGAAAATAATTACAAGGATCAAAGTTCTTTTAATTTCTAAATATTCTCTTTACAATATACTTATACATGTACGCTCCGAAAATCTTATAAATCTCTATTTTGAATGAACACAATGCACAATCGTTTTGCATTGGGTTACATGACCTGCGGATTCAGGTAAGGTCGGAACCGGAAGCGTGTTAACAGCATTACTATTTCTTTATTCAATCGATAAAAAGAAATCAGCCTCAATATACCCACCTGAAGAGCTCTCCGGGGAAGGATGACGTACGGGAAATGTTTCCCCAGTCAACTAGATTATAATTGCTGCTTTGCCTGTTTCCCCCCCCCCCCCCCCAACCCCCTTTACAAATCTATAGAAATCCAAACTCTAACATTTTATTCTCACCAGCTCCATACAGTATTTTTTTTTATTACATACTATATATATTCAACACCTTCTGATGACCCGCAACTCGTATTCATAAAATTTCATATATTCGTTTTTACTTAATAAATCTTCCTACGAATTTTCTTTCCATCAATATTGAATCTGCAAATTGCTTAATCTCCCTATGGGATGTTTCCTTGGGCATGTACAATTTAACACTTATATATATATATATATATATATATATATATGTATATATACATATATATATATATATATATATATATATATATATATATATATATATATATATATATATATATATATATATTAACACTTATATATATATATATATATATATATATATATATATATATATATATATATATATATATATATATATATATATATATATATATATATATATATATATATATATATATATATATATATATATATATATATATATATATATATATATATATATATATATATATATATATATATATATATATATATATATATATATATATAATTTTATTTTCCAGCACAATTGCTTGGCGAAAAGTAGTTAAATATTGGTTATTCCTCGAGGTACATATTTTCTGCATTGTGAAATCAAATTAATTATCTTTGGCTAAGCTAGCCCGACTGGTCTTTGAATTAACACACATATATAATTAAACTTTTAGCACAAATTCTTAGCGATCTCGGCTATTCGGTTATATAATCTCGGCTATTTCTCGAGGTACATATATTCTGCATTATAAAATCAAGACAAACTTATCTTAGTCGGATCCTGGTCTCTAAACGAAGCGGCACTCTGGTCTCCCTCTCCTCCCGAGTTTCTCCTTCCCTTGTTCCTCATCAGATCTTGCCTTATTTCACATTGAACCCTTGTTAATTGTGGATTTATTTCTTATACTTCACTGGAACTACTGTACTTTATTCTTCTCGGCGGACCTAAACGTCTTACCAAAGACAACAAGACTGGAAACTCATTTTTCGCTTTCACTGTGTTAGTGAAATCAGGCTGAAGTGTGTAAATTACACAAACAAAATACATGCAATTTTGACAACTTGAAACAAATTTTGACAACTTGAAACAAAATTGTTTACAAATTTTTGAGAGAGGATTTAAATTTTTTGAGAGAGAATTGCAACTCTTGTTCTTCTTCACCGCACTAGCCTAGAAACATCATTTTTAAAATACGTAAAGAAGACAAGGAGATAGACTTTAAACCAACTTATGCTTTTAGAAATGCACAAGAAATCTTTTCCAAGTCGTGTAGCTGCATTATATCATATATTTTGCGAAGGAAACCAAGTCAAATTCCATAAAATTTGCTCGATTCGCAAATATAAACAGCTGTTTTTACCTACCACACGAACTTTTAGCTGTAAGAGATGCCAACATATTTTAGTTCAGATTGTGGTGTAAATTTCCACACCACCTCAAAGATGGTGTGGAAATGTAGCAAAAGCTTTTTTATAAAGTTATTAAAATAGTTAGAAAGTAACTTAAAAATCATTGTGTTATAATTGTTTAAAAGATTTTTCTTTTACAAATTACAAAACAAGTCAGTTTACATTACTGCTTACATATTGTTGATTGTTTACATACTGTATGTTGTATATTTCCAAACAGTTAAGGAATCATCAAAACCGCGAAGGATCTTACATGCAATGAAGATTTTCTATTAAAGCTTACTTAAAATATATATAAGTAATATTTAATAATTGTGTCTCGTTGGTATCCCTGTCATGAACTCACCCCATCATCTTGTGATGGTGTGGTAACAAACCGGAATGGTTTACTTTTCCAGCTAAATTCCTTTGCAAGAGTCAGTTTTAGCTTGTAACAAGGAGACAATTTCACCATAAATCTCACATACGCTGTACGTGAGTGCGCGGACGGACATGTTTTTGAGCTCGCTCACGAAATGAGAGGAGTTTCCAGTCTTGTTGTCTTTGCGTCTTACCTTCACCAGTCTCCAAAAGCTAATCCTTCTCAAAATCTTCAACTTTTCGACACCTACTCATGGCCCGTTTCCCTCGTTCCTTTCTACTCAAATCTCGCTTTCCCGATAAAACCGGTTTTGCCGTTTTACCGTACTCAAAAAAAATCGTTATTGCGAGAAAAATTCCTTCCCGAATATTCTGCACCGGAAGACTCTTAAAAAAAATTGATAACCCGCAATTGCCTTAGTTTTGTTAGTGTTCCAGGCTCTCTCAACACCAGGCTATCAGAATTTCTAGTGAGTTATTCCCTGTTTTGTCTTCTCTTTCCCATTCTATACTCAATTCCTAAATCCGCCGGTTCTCTCTGATTTTGCTGCCTTCTCCCTCACTCTCTCTTTCTACCTAGCACTAATTCTCTCTCTTCCCCTTTACTATTCCTTTCTACTACTCTCCCGCCCTTACAAAAAAAAACGGAGAGGATCCGCACAAGCGCAACCAGGGAATTCACGAGTGGATTTTTCTTTTGCCAGCGTGGTTATTCCTAATAGTGGGACCTCCAGATTCACATCTGGTGACTTATTGAATCACGGTATCGATATTTCTTTAATTCTTATTTATGGCCCAAGTAATCGACACCGATGAGCTTGTCACGCAACAACTTATTGGTATATTATAAAGACAAGAACTGCAAAGAATATTTTGATAGCTTTGGAAACTTGCAACCACCACATGAAATAATAAATTATTTGGGAGAAGGAGTACGTTACAACTACACTCAACATCAAGACTTCATACAACTGTGGTCATCTATGCCTAAAATTTCTTTATATGTTAAATAATAAATAAATAATAAATATAGTTTTAAAAATATAATAGTATATACTTTTTATTAAACCTTTTAATATGAATAAACAAGTATTTATATGGTGTGTTGAATTTGGACGATGTTGAAAATATGTTGATGATGGTGAAGATGAATTTCTCAAGTATTTTTTATATACTTTTAAGAGTACTGTACTTATGTAAATAACATATTCCAAATATGTTGATGGTGGTGAAGATGTATTTCTTAAGTATTTCTTATATACTTTTAAGAGTACTGTACTTATGTAAATAACATATCCCACGCTGCTTATGTAGTCGTTATATAAATACTACATTTTAGTTCCAGATATTCAGTCTTTGTGCAACTTTGGCCAGGTGCAGTCAACGTTAAAAAATTTGTTAAAATAATTTGTTGCAAAGGACAATAAAATAATATTAGTAAAATTAATCAGCTCCAACAAACTGACTTTTCTCTCTCGTGCGCTGCTGTTAAGGACTTCAATCAAAAGAACTCCAACCAGAAAATTATCCTCCATGTCAAGGACATGGAACCCAGCAGATTCTACACCATAAAAAATGTTCGCAGAATAAAAACAAAGTTTGGGGATCGCATATTAATGAAGCTGCAAAATTGCGTTTTTCTACCACAAAAATTCAACGATATATGTGATGCGATCATAGCAGAATTCAGCAATGGCAACTATTATTTAATAAAACTGTTGGAAGAAGATTTTCGCTTGGAGGTTCAGGTCGACTTTCCTCAGTCGCAACCCCTACTCGAAACATATTTTACAAATTGTCAAAAAGATTTTAATAAAAAAAAAAGAAATAAAATAATTTTATAAATATGTATTTTTATTTATATAATCTGTTATAAAATGATATCAATTTATTCAATCTGCAAATAATTAAATTGATATTGCAGCAAACACAAGTGTCTGGACCATCCACAGTTTCACTTGAAGACTAGCAACACGTAGTATAATGGCATCCACTCAATGGCAAAGGCATTCTTATACTGTCTTAGTTTTATATAGTTGGTTAAAATGTATTCAAAACGCACCTCCAGTATATTTTCCCTGTGAGTTACTAAAAACTCATGAACTCGAGTTCAAAAATAAATCAATATTTATATGATTCATGTTGTTTAGTTAATAGTTGATTGCTGACTGACTTCTATTTGTTCTATCACATAATTTTATAAAGTGAAAAACTCACACGTTAATTACGGTTGTATACTTTTTTCCAAGAATTAATTAAGCTAATTCTAAGAGTAAACAAAACAATAAGATATAAAATTTATGTATGCACACTCATGCAATCCTAAATTGTGACAGAGAAATCTATGCATGTACACTCGTCCATCCCTAAATTGTGCAAGAATTCATCACATTCTTCGGAAATGTTTACATTAATTTAATTCAAGATAAATGCTGCAGCAAAATTGGTAGTAGATATAATTTTATTTGGTATGAGGTCTTTCATACCCAATAAAAGAATTTCCATTAAACCAAAAACCATTCTTGGTTAAATGAGATTTGCAGACAAGCTGTCAGGACTAAAGAGGAAGCATTTAAGAATTGGCGTTTAAACAAAACTGCTGATACTAAACTGCTGTGCAATCAGGTCAGAAATAGGTGCAATGGTACTCTAAAGCGCGAAAAAGTTCTCTACGAACAGCGCCTTAGACGTATAGTTCTTGAATACCATAAGGGTAGTAAGAACTTTTGGTCGTTCGTGGGGAAAGTGAAGAATCAGACGCGATCGTCCATTCCAACTCTCCTCAAGGATGATCAGATCTTCACCCACTCGGTTGATAAGGCAAACTTATTAGCGAACATGTTTGCAGAAAACTGCTCTCTTCCTGAGAGTAGCCAACCACTGCCCGCGGTCGATGATGTATCTCATGCTATGCCTGAGATGCATTTTCGAACACGAGCTGTTAAAAGAGTGCTTGCAGACTCAATGTCAACAAATCCTCGGGACCGGATGGCATTTCAGCCCATGTGTTGAGAAAGTGCGCTCAGCGTCACCTCCTGAATCGATTTAGGAGGTGACTCGGACCCCGTCTGTCCGTCTGTTCGTCTGTCTGTCTGTCTGTTGAAACCACGATTACAGGAGAACGAAGAGAGATATCGTGATGAAATTTGGCACAAATATTCTTTGTTATGTAGGGCTATTTGGAATTGAAAATGGACGAGATCGGTAAACAGCCACGCCTACTTTACATACCGAATGTAAAGGCACCTCGTTTCAAAAAATTTTATAATCTGAATATTTCATAAACCGTGTGAGATATTAAGGTATAATTTTATTCCTGAACATATAGCGCCATTACTACAACGTTTTAAAAAATGGGCGTGCCACGCCCACTGATAACAAAGTTGGAAATATCTCATGAATGGTATAAGATATTGATGTAATTTTATCAGGATATATAGGGAAGGATTACCAATAACCTTGCAAAAATGGGTATGCCACGCCCACTCATACAAAAATTGTCAATATCTTGTAAACGGTATAAGATATTAACACGTAATTTTATCACGACGTATCTACGGGTATTACCAATTTGTATACAAAGAATATGCATGGTCTGCCCACTTATACAGAAGTTTCTAAATGGCGAAATTATAATTTTTTCAGTTACTCGGGTGTAGGGTATTTAGATTTCGGCCAGGCCTAAGACAACTCTTTTACTTGTTTTTGTCTCTCTTTATTAAGAACTGTCATCTTTTATTTTCACTATTTTGCTTTAGTTTTTATTTTTCGTTTCTTGAGACAGCGTAATATTTAAGAAATCCAGGACAAATATGCTCTCGACAGCAGATATCAAAGCATGCAAAGCCGCAGCTGCTTCCGTAACCATTTTAAGATAACCCGCAGTTCGATCCCAACGCATGCTAAGCCGCAGTTCACAGTTCCCATGAAATAAACAACAACAACTGCAAGGCGAGCCCGCAGATTGTTTACATGACGTTTTCTGAGTCAGTGTCTTACATCAACAAAAACAACACTAACTCTACCTTCGCTGCCACGATCCGCATACAGTGCTGAAAATCGAGTCCATCATACACACCTGCTATTCACCAGAACATTCCTCCACACGCCCGTTCTTATGCCCGACGAGCTATCACTATCCCTTCCGCCCCCTACCCGTCAACAACACATGCCGCCAATTGCCAGTCCGTTAGCCGTCCGCCAGGCCACCGGGCTTACCATCTGACCCGACCAACAGTGCTGCCAACCTCGAAAAAATCAAAAGAAAAATTTCCAATTCCCATTTTAAAATTTTAAAAAATTAAAATATAAAAAAAATCCTCGATCTGGCAACTCCGTGAGGATTAATCCTCGATATGGCAACTCCGTGAGGTGGTGGTTGTTGTTTTTGTTGTAGTTGTTGTTATTGTTGTAATCCTCATACTCATGAGGATGTATGCTTTTACCTGTTGTTGTGATACGCATACTCCTCATTAGGATGTATGCTTTTACCTGTTGTTTTTGAGAGGATTACTCCTCATTCCCCTCATGAGGATGTATGCTTTTGCTTGTTGTTGTTGTGAGCCAGAATTCGCATATATATACTACTGATGTATGAATGAATACTTTTTTTATGATTGTATGTTATACTCGTAATAATAATAAAAACGTTTCCTCTATGAAAATATGTGTTTTAAATCTAGCAGAATGCGTGCAAATGACTGCTGAATTATAGTACAGAATTAAGATAACCCTAAAATAAGAACAAAGGTAAGATGTGTATTTCTTACAAGTTTTAGAAATATGTGGCATTATCGAACCAATCATAAGGGTACATTCCACTCAATTATACTTAAAGTCTTTATTATATGTTATTTTTATGAAGAATATAACTTACGTTCGCTACAACAAAACAATGATAAAAAATAACATGATTTTCATGTAATAAACCCAAGGTTAGGTTGCCTTGATCATAAAATTCGTTGTGAGAAATAGACGACATATTTGCTTCGATATAACAACAATCCCCGTAAATATATTTTTTCCCTCCACTATGAATTTTCGTTGTGGTAACCATAATTATTTTATTCTCAACTATAATTATTATTAACACAAAAGTGTTACGTACATAACATAGTTGATGTAACTATCAAATCAAACCATATTATAGTTCTTTAAAATTATAATTATGAGAACCATATTTTTTTTTTTTGTGTGTATGCTTCGCAACAAAGGCAGTTCACTTGGAAGTGGTATCGGACATGACCTCAAAAGCCCTAGGTCATGGTGCCCTAAAAAGATTTGTAGGCCGTCGAAATTGCCCATAAAAAATTTTCTCTGATAATGGGAACAATTTCATTAATGCGTCAAATAGCTTAAATGAGATTTACGCGTTAATCAAAAAGGAATCTCATGTGAATACAATAAATGAATTTTGTAGTTAAAGAGAGATTGTGTGGATCACTATTCCTGCAAGGTCAGCGCACGTTGGAGGGCTCTGGGAAGCTACGGAAGCTACAGTTAAATCAGTCAAGAAACATTTCGTTAGAGTAGTTGATAGTATTATGACATTTGAAGAGTTATATACATTAATGATTCAAATAGAAGCCATTTTAAGTTCAAGACCGATTATTCCATTGTCAGACGACCCAAATGACTTGCATGTATTAGCTCCAGGACGTTTTTTAGTGGAAGAACCATTTGCAACGTGAGCTGCGGTACCATTGGAAAGCAGTAGAAAGGAACGCGGAGATGTTTTGGAAGCAATGGTCTCTTGAATATTTATCTGAACTTCAAAGCAGATATAAATGGATATGTTGGGGTTCTTTCTGGGAAGTCCTCTCCGAAGTCCTTTCTTCCACAGTCCGTCCGAATTGAAACACTCTTATTTCTCTTTTAAACTTTATTGTAAAATGCGCTGGAGCTGCACACGTTTTATAAGTTCTACTTCACTTAATTTTTCCTTTATTACAATGTTTCTACTGGGTGGTTAACTGTTTGATATTAGTCTTAATGCTATTAAAAATTTCTTAAGTAAATACGAAAATTAAAATTTCTTAAGTAAATCGCTTCTTGTCTGGCCTCCCTCGGACATGCTGATTGGAGAAGATGATGATGATTCTACCGAATTATGCTTTTGCTGCTACGAACTGTCATCTCGTCTTTGGGTGATGTTTTCTTGTATTACGCGTTGCAGGGCACCTACATTTGAAGAAACTGTGTGTAACTATGTGACTGCGCCGATTGGACATGCTCCTCGTAGTTCTGGTCTACCTCGAACGGAGTGATGTGGCCTTCGGTGTTTCTTTCTCGTTTTCTTGGACTGCTGGGTTTGTGTACTACGTTGTTGACCGTCTGGTGGACCTCCCACCTTACTTGACGCTAATTGATCGAAGAAGCTCATATCTCGACTGTGGCTTCATGATTCTCTTGTCTCACTTCGGGACGTTAGCTCTAATTTGCGACTATGATCTGTAGTCAGATGTTATTTTGCGGGGAGTGTCCAAAAGAAAAATGTTTTAGCACGTCCACCCTGTTGACTAATGCTAGCGAGAAAACATCGCCATGGCCTTCTTTGTCGAACAATGATATCTCTTATTTCTGTGATGGTGCCGTACAACGTGATGGTTCGGAGAAGCAACTTCGATGTAACGCTCGTATCTTGAAGTTGATCAAACTGAAGCTTCCATAGGTGTTGATGCCGTTGATGGCTTATCCTATTTATTTTCTAATACTTATACTACGAAATATTTCAATGAAATGTGTTATTCAATGAGTAACTTATGCTTGTTCCTTAATATTTATGCTGCAATAAATGCGAGTATATACATACTTATGACTATGTACAATTTGCGTGCGTATTCGACTATCAACTAAAATCAATACATTTAACGAGTGAAACCATTAAATCTTAGATTAAATTTTTTACACTTTTCGTTATGTGTCCTTAAAAATATTTTCCTAGTGCCTCTTATTCTTCTTTTTTTTTAAATTGTTGTTCCTTATTTTCATATATTTTCCAGAATGTTTTTTTTCTTAAATAATTTATTTTTTATTTTTTTTTCCTCATTTCTTTTCTTCTCTTATCTCCTTTTTTTAAGTACAACTTTTTTCCCTTATTGCTAATCACAATTATTATCTTTATTTAAATTAACTTAACAATTAAAATGAAATTTAACAACTATTAACTTAGTTGAATATAATTCTTTAGCAAGCTGAATTTAAATTCTGATTTACTTGCTCCCTTTACTTACAGATGTGATACCACACGCCTGTATATTTAACGTATTTATCACACATAACATTGGACTGATTCGCGATGCCACATAATGTCATGGCGCCTTGACACCATGTGACCAATCGCAATCGACCACGAATTATCTATCCCAAAATTATTACAACTTGGACTTCTGATAAATAGAATTAGGTCCAAGCAGGAATTAAATAAAAACTAAGTTTATATTATTTCAACCAAATGCATGCACTTGGAAACAATGTAAACAACATAAACTTAATATATTGCCTTAACCAAGCCTAGATATATGGTTTAGGCAAATTCTATAATTAATTAATACATTTTGTTAGTAAGTTATGTTAGTCTCCGGTTAGTTAAACGAAATACCCCCTAAAACTACATACTAAAACCAAAACCGTTTTGTGTTAATAAGGACATTCCTGACGTACTTACTTAAGCGAACAGAATATACTTTACCAGATGATTACCCTGAACAATTATTTGCGGCGTCGCAGTTAATGGGATCCAGCTTTCTCTTTTTCGTCCTGGCAAATACGGAAATTTCCCTGTGCTCCACCTACGACCGCCTTGAAATATACAAAAATATATGTTATTTACGTTCGTTATTTTTCTCTATTTACTAAATTTTTTGTTGAATTGTATGTGTTGATCGTGTTTTGCCGGTTCCGATTTGCTGCATCCGTGGCTGTTCCTATTTTAATTGAATTGTTGTAATGTTGTAGCAAGTTGTTATGGAATGGCTTATCTTTGTTCTTAATATTTATAACTGTCGTGACTGGGCTTCTAATGCCTATCACCTCATATGGGCCTAACCATATCGGTGAAAATTTGTTTTTCCTAGTTTGATTTTTCAGCATTACTCTATCTCCAGCTTTAAAAAGTATTGGGGTTAGCCTGTCATCGTACTGTCTTTTGGTGTAACTTTTTAATTCCTAACAATTTACATGCATCGGCGAATAATTTTGAAGTGAAGTTGGTACCGTTATCTGTTACTAGAATTCGTGGAATTCCGTATCGCGTCACCGCGAGGCTACGGTGCTCGCTTCTGCGTGGGGAATGGCTACGCAAGCCATAAATTTTGAAAAGTCGTCCTACTTATTACCGGATACAGTCTCCGGTAAAATACCTACAATATCCATATAGACCGTATCGAAGGGTCGCACTGGCGTGTCTGTTAATACTAGGGGCATTTTCGTTAGTTTTGAACTTTTGTTCTCCTAACATTTTCGACATACTCTAACGTATTCTTTTACCTGTTTTTGCATGCCTGGCCACCTGTATTCTTGTCTAATGCGTAAATAGGTTTTAACCGCCCATTGATGGCCTCCTAATGGTTTATCATGGAAATCTTTTATTATAGTCTCAATTTCTTTGGGGTCTTACAGAAGAATAGTATTACCACCCTGCTCTGCCTTTGGACTATCCGGTTCCACTGAATCGGAAATTTTTTGCGGGTTATCGTTTTCTTGGATTTTTTGTTCTCTCGCCTTAGAGCGCGTTTGGACTGCCGCGACCTCATTGCTTATTTTGGGGTATTCTACTCAGAGCGCCTGCATTTAAATTTGTCTTCCCAGGTTTATATATAATTTCGAAATCGTACTCCGATAGTTTATGTCTAAACCTGGCTAGACGAGAAGTCTGATCCCTTAAATTCGCTATAACGAATGTGGGTTGGTGGTCTGTAAATATTTTGAGCGGCCTCCCCAAAAGATATGCCCTTAAATTCTTCGTTGCCCAAACTATAGCCAAGAATTCCTTTTCGATTGTGGAGTACCGTTTCTCGGCTCCACTCAACGCCCTACTGGCGAACGCTATTGGCCTGTCCTTTCCTACTTCCCCTTGGGATAATACTGCTCCCAGAGCTTCATTGCTGGCGTCTGTTGTTAATAAAAATTGTTTCGAAAAATCCGGATACGCGAGTACAGGTGCTGATGCTATTGCCTCCTTCAGCTGGACGAACGCTTTCTGGCAGTCCTCCGACCATTTTGGCAATTGGCATCCTTTCTTAATAACTTGTTAATTGGCAAAGCGATTTTCGCCATGCTCTCAATAAATTTCCTATAGTAGTTGGCTAACCCAAGGAATGCCTGCACCTCCTTTTTGTTCCTGGGAGGTTTTATATTCCTTACACACTCAACCTTCTGTGGGTCGGGCAGTGCACCCTGCTCAGAACATTTATGGCCTAAATAAACTATTTCTCTTCTCTATAACTGACACTTTTCCGTGTTTAGTTTTAAACTATTTTCCCTAAGGACGCTAAACACCTTAAATAACCTATCTTCATGCTGTTTTAAATTTCTACCATAAACTACTATATCATCTAAATAAACGAAACAATCTATGGCTTGGAGCCCAATGAGAATGTGATTAATTATTCTCTGAAACGTCGCTGGTGCCCCCGTTAAACCAAAAGGCATTCTGTTGAACTCGAAATGTCCTAGTCCTGAACTAAACGCGGCCTTTTCTTTGTCTTTTTCATCCACCAAAACCTGGTGATACCCACTAGCAAGATCTAATGTTGAAAAATACCTACTATTTCCTAACTGCTCTAACATCCCCTTAATTCTGGGTATAGGAAAAACCTGTTTAATCGTAACATCATTTAATTTCCTAAAGTCAACCACTAGCCGCCATTTTTTCTGACCGTCTTTTGCGGCTTTCTTTGGTACTAATGAATGGCGAATTACACGACGATTTGCTGGTGGAGATAATCCCGTCGTCTCGCAGCTTCCGTACCTGCCTGTTTACTTCCTCTCTATGGATATGGGAGGTTTGGATTAATTGGTGATTGGTCTTGCCTGGTCGGTAATTCGTGTTTTAAGACCGGCGTATAGGACAATTCATCTCCTTCCAGCAGAAAAATATCATGAAAAGCTGCGCATACTCTCTCTACTGAACACCTTTCCTCCTTATTCAAACTATCATCTAGACTTAATTTATTCATCAGAGTACTTATTCTACCCTTAACATCTATCTCTCCTATTCTATTTGTCATACTAACACGGGGTGTTTCAAATTCATTGAAACTAGAAAACCCCGGCCTAAAATTACTGTCTATTTCTATATCCTTTTCCGTCGAAATGAGTATCGGAACGTAAACTACGCCCCCCTTTACTTTCGCTAAAGTTTCCCCCATATACACTCCCGGAACAATTTCCTGTTTATGAACTACTATTTCCGGAATATTGGTTCTAATCCTAACTGGAACCGCTCTGATAGTTCTCGCCATTACCTTCGAACTTTCCTTATGTAAGATCTGATCTAATTCTCCCCTTGAGCGCATAACCAGCGTCTCAATATGTTTCTTATTCTCGTCGATAAATGTTACTTGTTTACTAACTGAGTTTATAACTGACCGATTCCACAAATTATCCCTACCAATTATGCCATCCGCTGATATTCCCTGTCCAAGTGGCACTAATTGTAGCTTTAAACAAATGTGATTCATACCGCTAGGCTTAATCACTACGGAACCCTTCGTTGTTACACATCCACCAAAAGCTCCATTAAGGGTTTTAATGTCTTTAATATTTACCGACAATGATCCACTCAACGCGTTCTCCTTTACCAGCTTCGTGTCTGCTCCAGTATCTACTAATAGGATCAGTTTTCCATTTTTTGCACCTTAGATACTTCAATGAACACGTCATCTATAGTGTCTGGCCGACCCTTCTGCAAGTTCAATCTTGAAATAATTTGTCCCCTTCTTTCCGTTGTATTCCGTTTTATATTATCGCTTTTACTTGTACTTCTACCCTGGAGAAAAAATTTTCTAACATTTTTGTTGCGTCTTTTTGCCATGAATTCAAGTTTGTCTTATTGTTATTTAAAAATTGCTCAGTATAATTAAAAACTTTTATTTTCTTTTCTTTTATTACATCTTTTATTATACCCAGAGACAATACTACCAAAACGAAAATTTGTGCAATGCTTGCACTTAAGCATGAAGTCAAAACTCCAAACGTATCCACTGACTCAACGGCCGTCGGCTTTACTGTTTGTTTGTTATTAACTGCTTGCTTAACTCTAATTTCATGAATGATTCAACACTTTCAACGCTCCCACCTGCACTATCGATTCGCTCGTGATCGACTTCCTCGCAACGATCAGAGGAGGACGGTTCAACAATCGCTTTCGATGGATGACTCGTCACCCCCCATGATGTGTGGCCTCGAGTTACTTATCTTTTTGGGTTCCCACCTCAGTGGCCTTGGCTGGGCCCTCGATAGTTTCCCTGCGTTGTTCCTTGATATCTCTTGACGGGACAATTTATTGCTGTGTCCTGTTTTTTCACAACGGAAACACTTGATGTCATCTCCCCTGCTTTTGTTTCCCTTATTATACGTATTCCAACTACCCTCATTAGCTTGTGGCTGCTATCTACCACTACTCATGTGGTCGTTACTATTTCTTCTCTGATTACCTACCTGACGTTCGGTTAAATTTCCTCTCGTCGGCTGCCCCGTGACTGACATCTCCAATTTAGTTCATGCCCATACATCATGCATTTCTCACAGAATGGACTATTTTTCTTTACGAGACACTCGCCCCTCTTATGGCCTTTCCTTCCGTAGAAACTACATACTATTCGTGTTTTGGCACTGGCTTCCCCACCTTGTGGACGTCCCATCCTTTTTCCGTCCCGCGTGATACCCGGGTTTTGGATGAAGTTATCGCCATGCTGTGTGTTTAGTTTACCTGGGGCATCCATGGGTGTATGGCTTGCAGTCCTTTGGTCCATTTCTACCGTCCAGACCGGATTCATGCTCGCTAAAAGGTTTGGTTGGGCCCCGAGAGATCTGCTGATGATCTCGTTTAGCTGTACTGCTTCTGCGATCAGCCTTTCCATGTCGATCACGTTGGTGCCCAACATCTTCAACCTTATCGTTGGGTCTCTTAACCCCAACACGAATGTCCTCGCTAATGATTTGTTAATCTCAAGTCGCAGTCCATGATCCGGGCCTCAGTATATTGGGATTTCGTAATGTCTTCTGCCTGTGTCCTTAGATTTATTAACCTTTCTCCGAACTCCACTATTTCTTCCCCTGGGAATTGGGACACTGTCTGTATTTCCGAGATTATCGTATCTAACGATCTACACTTCAGATAGGACAGCTTTAAGGTACTGTATAGCTCTTCTACGCTCGCTATTTTCTTTCACCTAATTAACCCGTAAGCGTTCCCATGAAATCTTTCTTTTACGCACGCTAAGAAGTCACCTATTTCGAAATCCGATATTACCCTCCTTGCGAGTTCACATCCCTCAATAAATTTATACACTTCATTCCTCAAATCAGGCGAACGGTTACCTGAGAAAAATGGTACTAATCTGTTTACACTTTTTGCAATTACTTCTATACTAATTTTTAAGCCTGTATTACTCCTGATGATTTTTAAACCTGTTGCAGGTAGTGAAGGACGTCCAATCGGATCTTTGTGTGGCAGGGTCTTATCTGCTAGCAATTCTTCCTGTCGCATGAGTCTAGTTTCTTCTTTTAACACCTCTATTCTCCTATGAGCCTCTTCTAAAGAGTCAAAACTTTCCCTGCTTTTTTGGGTTAAAATTGTCGAGAGCAAATTTCCCGAAACTCCCTTTTTCTCAATCAACTTTCTCAATCTAATATTTTCCTCTTCCACTTCCTTCACTAAAATCGCCTCTCTGCCCGTCAAATAGTTGTCGTATCTGTTTTTTAGGGCGTGAAATTCAACTTTCCACCTTTCTAATTCCTTTATTTTTATTTGATATAAAATTGAGCAGCTCCTCTAAGATTGCATCCGCCTTCTCTACCTTGGAGGGACTACCTAGGACTTTAATAATTTCCTTTATTAACACTAAATTCTCCTTATTGTTTGCAGTGGACGAAAGATTATCCCAAATTTTTTCAATAAACCTGTCTAACTGCCCCACCAAATCTTTATAATCCCTTCCTAAATCCCTTATTCGTGCCTCCAAATCGAAATATCCATAAAGCAACAAAAAACAACAAAAACAAAAAGACAACGCTTGCAATTCTGTCGTGTTGACGAGCTGTTCTGTTGGGTCTGACGAGCAAATGAGCAAAAACAATCAAAACCTCAGCAACGTTTTGCACTGAAATCCGACCTCAAGCAAGCGTAAGCGCCACCGCCACTCTCGAGTTTCGCGTTACTTTTTAATTATAGTCACACTTCGCGTATTTCCTTTCAAAAATTTTTTTCGTAGCATTCGCAAAACTGTTAAATCTACTGTTCAAAAATTATCAGAAATTATTCGTTTTTCAATTCTTCATTTGTCTCACAATTTTTAAATTTGCACATCAAATTAATATAATAATCCCCCTATAGACAGACATAGACAGACTCAGCTACAGGATTACGGGTAAAGGAGTCTTGCTCAGGATTATTTATGTGTGATAGTATTAATATATATTCGCTACTATTTTATGTTAACACAAACTCACCTGTGCGGACGATTTTCGGTTCGTAATAACCGACTGCGCCAAATATGTTGGTGTTCTTTTTGAGAAATCCTGGTCGTGGGCCTCTCCGAAGTCCTTCCTTCCACAGTCCGTCCGAATTGAAACACTTTTATTTCTCTTTTAACACTTTATTGTAAAATGCGCTGTAGCTGTACACGTTTTACAAGTTCTACTTCACTAAAGACTAATCAATACTCACTACTCAACTCAACTAACTACTGACTACTACATACCAGTCTTATTTATATTTCTGTACGCGGAAACTTAAACACGGAAATAATAATATAATAATACGCTGACTGTACCGGAAAAACGACGCCTCAACACCTGAGCACAAGAAAGTGGGTCATTAGTTCCATGGACAACAATATTTAATGAAAACGAAACCGCGGCCTCAGCGACCTGCGATCATTCGACGAATTGCTCTAGAAACGGCAATGCGGAATGAAACCAACGAGCACAACATGCAAAAAATTCTCAGTGCAATGTCATAATTTAAGTATCGCCTGAAAGTATGCCTAGCGGAACCAGTGACTCACAACACATACATCCGTCCGAGAATTTAAAGGCAGGCACACTAGTTCTTTTGAAAGAAGATAATATTCCTGAAATTAACTGAAAGAGCGGTCGTATCATAAATACCAGTGCCGAGTAGTAGACGTAAGGACAAGCTTTGGAGAAAGGAGGAGATCGATTCACAATGTTTGTCCTTTTTTTACTGAAGTTTTGGATAACAAAAAACTCAGTGTAGAGCCGGAAATCTCGTACATAGCTAAAAGCGGTAGCAAACAAAACAATGTAAGAAGATCGAGTATAATTAAAATTAGCTTCATGCTAATTTGTTCGAGTATCTTAGAAGCAAGGAAAAGCTGGAGAGCAGACAAGCAGAAATGGAGGCAACTGAATTGACGTTTCGAAGCAGTAGTCTACCGTTATCACCTATGGAGCAAATAGGAGTGAAACTTGAGCGAGTGAACCAGAACCACGAAATACTATTTTATAAACCTCACGAAAAATACAAGCGATATCCCAGAGCTGCAGAAGCATTCGTTGGCTCGTGGTATCACTCCTTGTTTGGACTGATAGATGAGGAACACACCGAATTTCTTGAAGAGAAGGTTAAACAAAGTCGAAATCTGTTCAAGACGTTACAGAAGAACTTATAAGGAAGCAGAACGAAGTCGTCTGGCGGAATTTTGACACCATCAAACGATCATTGTATAACATCTCCGTAGAACTCAATCGAAAATAGAACGAAGAAATTTTCCTGAGTTCGGTCGCGAGTTTTTCTATGGCGCTGAATTCATTTGAAATACTTCAGAGAGATGTCATCGATCTTTTATGGAATTCTAAGGGGAAAATCCTGCAACATATCCTACCTTTGAAGAAGTTCCAACAATAGATTAAAAATATTATCGTATGAATATAAATGTGAACTTGCAACTGCCTGATACAGACCCGCTCGAACTCGGAAGAGTAGCCAGAGTGATGGGAACAAACAACGAATTCTTCGGTGATATTCAACGTCAAGATATCTTTAATTCAACGGGGGAAATTTGAAGCAGTTGCTATTCACTCGAATCCAACCATGCACGACGGATATTTTGTCAGCATAAGATCTGCCTTCATTTATTTATTACTAGATGACCGTCACAGCAAGTACTATGGAATAACTAAAAAATGTATTTATAAATAATTTTCCAACCGTTGTGAAACATGGAAATATATTGATGTTTGCAGACGACGTGAAATTATTTATATCTTTTAACAATTATGGTGAAACTGTGCAAACAGATGACTTTTTACCGTTCAAACCCATTATTATTTGAGTACACTATTGGCAATTATAAACTTGATCGTTTGGAAGTTGTAAATTAGCCATATGGCCTAGTTTTAAGCATTAAATAAATAAATAAATAATAATAATATCCAGCAAAGTGTGGACCACTGCCAACATATGGAGAAACTATTGTTGTGCCCTCAAACTCATCCGATTTTTAATACCTACCGGGCGACCAACTGTGAAACCCAACTGTTTCTCTCACGGAAAACATTACCACAAACCTGCGAAGTAAACGTCATGAGAGTTCGGAATATGTGAATATGTGTAAGCTAGACACCTTTAAGGTTCCCAACTTTTCAAAGGCCAAGGAGTTTATGGGCCTTCCGACGGACTAGAATGTCGATGTGCACGATCTGCTACACTACGGGATGAGCACTGCTAAACTTCTATGTCTGCTCACCGCTATACAGGTCGTTGTTTACGTATTAAGAAGGCTATGTGTGGCATCAAGAGGAGTCGATCCCAATGGAGTTTTCTACAATAGGGGTCGCAAAACCATATGTAATACAAGACATAGGAATTTTAGTAATAAACAATAGATAAGCAACGAGTTTCTTCAACAAGTTTCTTTTTTAAGCGTTACTAAAAATAGCTTACGTAGCGCCTATGGATAAACGCCAGCTCTGGCACAGAACCACAGATAAGATTTAATAGTTCGCTTTGGTTCAATCTACGACGCCAGACGGTATAGTTTAGGAGTCTCACACAGAATAAGGACACAATCATTGGCCGACAGCTGTTGGAACATGTCAACGATTACGAAAGAAACGCTTCTTTATATTGTGTTTAGTTAGGTAGTCACAAGAAGCGTACTGCATACGTTTCTTGTAATAAGTTACAGATAAGAATTTTGCTATAAATAAAGTACCTTCAGATCCACTGGGTTAGTTATTCCTAACCAATGAATTGCGAGAGTCTCTTCATTTCAGCGTTGGGGATTTCAAGTTGCTCTTAAATTTCTTATTTCTAAAGGAAGATCTTTTGTTTCGTCATTATTGCCTTAATAAAAAGGTATAATAGAACCAATAACAACGAAATGTCTTTACACACTGACTTAACTTGGTGTTTTATTTAACCAAGTCAAAATTTTAATGGTATTTCGTATCTTAGATTACAGCGAGGTTAAGATGTACACTTATTTTGTAATCCTTTTTCTAGTTGAATTTTACTGCCTTGAAAAAAATATATATGAACAGTTTTTCATTTCCATTAAATTTCAATTAATAAATGCACACCATACTTCCCACCATACATTAATTTAATAAATACACACATATTCCCACCGTGTTCTTTTAAAAAATAATTCTTATTCCTCTCGTATACGAAGTAATAAATAATTTTATCTGTAAATATTAGTTGTATACAAACTTTTGAGTATCACTGTATATATTTTAGGATTGCGCCTAATATGGCTAAAAAAAGATCTAATTCACCTAATATAATAACCCAACGTGCATATTTACCATTACATTTACCCATATACCGACTTTTTATAACATTTTCGAATTTCCTGATTTTTAATGAAAATGTAGGTATGTATATTATGTAAAAAAACAAGCAGCCAAAACTGTATGTTTTCGTCAATATGAAAAAAGCATCGACCATGGAAACCGCACAACTGCTCGTCTACAGTAACACATTCTGATTGTTTGAGATACATTGGTAGCAATTCACTCCAGCAACCCCGAAAGTTCCTGATGAGAGCAAATTTGTCCAAAGGCTTTATTGGTATCTAGCCGACTACGTTGTCAAATCGAACAGTTCTTGGCAGATATATAAAACTTTGTTTAGACATAATTGATCTAAAAATAGGGGGCCAACCCAAATTACCATAAACAACTCAGTAATTGCTTGGTACTTCGATCTAAAAGATAGAAACGTAAACCAAAATTTCTAAAAAATTTCTATCTAAAAGATAGAAACGTAAACCAAAATTTCTTGAATGGTTGTTTGGACGAACTTGTAAACACCGACTAACAATAGAACCGCATAATACGCATGAAGTAAATTTGAATGATAGAGTAAGAAATAACAAGAGTCCAAATCAACACAAGTTAAGCCCGAAGCCCTATAAATCCAGCAACAGAAAAATTCTGCAACGGATTACTAGTTGTAAGTTGATTATTTGCAGGTTTTATGAGAGGCGCCCAATGAACTTTGCTGCATTCGCGTACGTCAAAGCAATGTAGGAAAGTTCGTAAATTTTCAACTTTTGTTGCACTGAGATCCGTCAACGCAGTCAAACAGTGTTGCCAAATGAAGAGAGGGTGCAGCAGCCTAGCGTCTTTTCTGTTCAACTTGAATTTTTAATTATATTCTTGACTACAATTGAAAAGTACATACAGAATTTTCCAAAAAAAAATTTTAATCTATCTAGTATCTCTGTTTCAAGTATAAACAATGAAAAAACTGTTCTTCTAGCATTTTGCCGTTCATTGGGAGCGCTCTCAACGAGTAATCCATTACAGCATTATGCTGTTGCTGGATTCATTGAGCTTCAGGCTTAAAGTCCTGAAGGAGCAAAGATTTTTCGTTGTTTATACTTGAGACAGAATTACCAGATTCAAAATTTTCTATTCTATTATAGATGTTTTAAAATAAAAACTTGCAAAATATCAACTAAACACCCTACACCTAAGTAACTAAAAAAATTATAATTTCACCACTTTTTATATATTTCACCAACTTTTGTATAAGTACCACGCCCATTTTTGGGAAATATTTTTCTAATGTCTCTAGATACTGCTGGATAGAATCACGTACAAATATTTTGAATCGTTTATGGGATATTGACAACTTTTGTATAAGCCCATGTAAAAATGGGCTAAAAAACCCTACTCCCTTCGGATGTAGGGTATAAATATTCTTATACTTGTTTAAAGACGCAGGCTGAACCAACGTCTCTTGGTTGCTGGTGATGGATAAGAACAGCTGGCTCTTAAACCAGATGCACTGTACCAGACTTTGTAATAAAAAAAAGGTTCCTTGTATCAGGCACTTTAACTAGATACAAAGTATTACCACAAAAAGGTTCCTTGTATCGGGCACTTTAACTAGATACAAAGTAATAACACAAAGATGGACGTTACGTGCGGCACTTGAACCGAACTCAGTTGTAATGTCGATTTATTGAATAATTTTTTGATGTATTTTGGAACGAATTTCCCTCATCCCTCGTCAAATTTGTTCTGTTGACAAACCAGTTTCGGCGTTGTGCCATCTTCAGTGTCGTTTTTCGTTTGAGAACGGTTCAAGACAGAACAAATTTGACTGAAGATGGCACAACTCCGAAACCGGTTTGTCAACGGAACAAATTTGACGAGGGATGACGGAAATTCGTTCCAAAATACATCATCTTCCTACCCTGTCGGAAAAACAATCGAACACCAAAAAACGAATACTTTTGTCTTATTTATATACAAAAGAGGGACTATTTTTATAATAATACATTTACAATAACATAATACATACAATTGGTGCAAGAAACAATTGGTCCAAGAAACAAATAATTTTGTCTTATTTATATACAAAAGAAGGACTATTTTTACAATAATACATTCACAATAACATAATACATACAATTGGTGCGAGAAATTACTTTACTTTTAATAATTGTTCAAACTCAAAAATTCAACTCAGCATATGAAGCGCCTTATTGACCCAATGAATGCCTCTGTTGTTAGTTGAGTTGTAGTTGAGTTGTTCCTGAATTAATTTGGCTGTTGTGAGATTATCGCTACCATCATCGACGTAAAAATCTCGTTCTAATGCTTCTGCTCCATGTGGATACTTATAGGTATGGATACAGGCAAGGTATGGCGCTGCTCTCGTTCCATAAGTGACCGTGTTGAGTTTTCGATGTCTGTGGTGAATACAAATCGTGTCAAGCGATACCGTAGCAAAATGGAAAATAGCTCGTTTGTCATTTAAGGCTACATAATGTCATTTAAGGCTACACTTGATGCAGTTTTGCATGATGCATCGAAGACAACCCTTAATTTGGTAGAGCTACTCTCCGGTTTGAACACACAATGATGCGGTATGAAGTAATGTGGTTGTGCGATGTCACTTGGCTTGATTTCTGTCATGTGTCCAAGAACGTTGTATTCTCTCATAAATTGGACATACCTTTCCTTTAAATCATTGTTTTTTGTGAGTTTCCTTTCGAGAGCTGCGAACCTGTTGTATGCTATTGCTTGAGACTCTCCTAAGGCGGCGGTTAGTGGTTAAGGGAAGCTTCACCACAAACCTTCCATCTTGATTTCTAGTCGTGTTTTGAGTGAAGTGAGTCTCACAAAGTGAATTTTCTGGTGAAGATGAATGCTGCGATGATTCCGAGACTTCCTCCAGTTGCCGAAATCTTTCTAGTATGCTCTCCAGCGCTTCATCATCTGAGCTAGTGATTCCAAAAGTCAATGTACTTGATTGTTCACATCCAGCCTTTCCGGCTACAATCCATACAAATGCAGAATTTTGTAAGACAGGTAGATTAAGTGCGAACGCAATCCTTCCAATCGACAATAGTGCGTGATAGTATTCGTCTCCTATTAGTACATCTATTTTATTTGGACGGTAGAAGTGTGGGTCTGCTAGTGCTATGTTCTTGGGAATTGACCAGTTTGATGTATCCAGAGGTGCCGACGGTTGTGTGGAGATTATTTGCGGTAGCACCAACGCTTCAAATGGCATCGAATATTCGCCGGTTGTTGATTGTAAAGTAACGTGAACGTGTTGATTAGCTGATTTCGCTGTTTTACCTATGTCTTCAATTCTGATTGACGTTGGCCTTGTGTTTAGCGACAATTTCCTGATAATACTTTCGGTGATGAAATTAGCTTGAGAACCCGAGTCGAGAATTTCCCTGCATTCCGCAAATCTTCCATTTGAGGCAACAATTTTAATCCTGGCAGTACCAAGTAAAATATGCTGTTGTTTGTTGTTAGATGCAGAAGTCAGGGTGATTGAATTGGGGGCAGCGGATGACGCAGGTTGCTCTGTTCTCTTGATGTCGAAATGTAGGAAGGTATTGTGTCTCATATCGCACTTAAGACAGCTGTTTGATGGGCAGAACTTAGACTTATGCCCTGATTTGAGACAATTTATGCATAATTTATATTATTGAACATGATGTCTATCCTTAGGAAGTCTATCCTTAGGAGATAGATTGAAAAATTCTTTACAGGAGAATACTGGGTGATTGGATTCTTTGCAAGTGCTGCATTTCAAATTGTCCTCTGGGTTCGTGACTACTGAGGATACTGCCTTAGCCAGATGCTCCAAGAACTGTAGAAATGATTTTACAGGTATAATTGTCTTGGGTTTTTTAGTGACTGCTCGTAAAGAATGTGTGTTCCTCGATCTAACTTTTTGATTAATAAATGAATTGTTAGTGGGTTCCAGTTGCCCACATCGACACCTAAATTTTGAATCGCCAACAGGCACTATAAGGTGATATCATGAAGTGCATTGATGGCTGCTGATGTTGCGTCTGGCTGAATATTTGGCTGATTGAGTAACTTCTGCAGTAACGTTGAAAGCAGGATTCTCTTGTTGTTGTAGCGATCCTGAAGCATGTTCTAGGCTGTCGCATAATTTTCTTCTGTTAATGGTAAATGTCGAATAAGTCACTCGGCTTCACCCTTGACTGTGGTATTGAGGTACCACATCTTTTGTATATTTGGTAGGGGTTGATCGTGAACCATCTTTGAAAACAGATCAAAATACTGTTTCCATTTTTAATTGTCACCGTCGAAGACTGGGATGCTGATCTTGGGTTTGGTGCTTGATTGACAATTGCTTGATTGTTTTAATAAATAATTATAATTATGATAATTTATGGAGTTGGCTTCTTTGATGATAAGAGACCTCGCACTTTCAGAACTCTTTCTTCTAGTTGGATGTACGAGTTCATGTCATATCCCATAGCCTTTGGATTGTCGTATAATTTTCACAATAAGAAATTGGCTTTCTCTGTGTCATCCCATAATTTGTTCATAGAAGGCATTGTTCTGGTGAACTCTCTTTTGATTTACCATTTAGAAGCCTTTGTAATGATGCAATCATTGCTTTTTGCTCGCGAATGATTGGTTTTGCTCTGTCATCTATTATTGTAGCTGGAGTTGGTGGCTCGTTGTCGGTAGCCCGACCTTATATGTTTGTTTGAAATCCTTTCTGCAACATTTTCATTTCAGATTCAAATATTTATGATTATTGCTCCACGACTGAACGAATTTGACCAAAGTAGTCTTTGACGAAGTACTTATGGTCCATTGGTAGACTTCTGATAGACCGAATTTGGTAATCGATCTACTCGAATTATTTCCATGATGATTGCAGCCGCTTTACACGTTCTAGAAAGTAAGCAACTGATTGCTTTCTGTCGACGGAGTCCTTCTTAAAATGTTCTGTGATAATGTTCTGGATTTCGCTGCCCATAGTCTGCTGATCTGTTACAAACCTCTCAAATACTTCTGTATAGCCCTCCATTATAGCTGCAGTCTTGAACTGGTCTGATGAGGATCGTAATCACGATCACGTCGGGGTCCCCAATGTTTTAATTTAGAGACGCAGTCTGAACCAACGTCTCTGTTCTTTTCTGGTGATTAACAAGAACAGCTGGCTCTTAAACCAGATGCACTGTACCAGACTTTGTAATAAAAAAAAGTTCCTTGTATCAGGCACTTTAACTATATACAAAGTATTAACACAAAAAGGTTCCTTGTATCAGGCACTTTAACTAGTTACAAAGTAATAACATAAAGATGGGTGTTACGTGCGGCACTTGAACCGAACTCAGTTGTAATGTCGATTTATTTAAAAATTTCTTATTTATATACAAAAGAAGTAATAGTTTTACAATAATATATTTACAATAACAAAAGTGCATAATACATACAATTGGTGCAAGAAATGACTTTATTTTTAGTCAATGTTCAAATTCAAAAATTCAACTCAGTATTTGGCTTTTTTTTATGGCAGATAGAACCAAACTCAGGGATGCGCCCTATCCATGCAAAGTATTCGTTGGTTTATAAGGGAAAAGTTTAGTAAGAAGGGGAAAAGTGGGAGTAGTATCGATTTACACCTCTTTGAAAAGCTTCGACGTTATAAGTGGGTGGGAAAACATGCGCAGGGAGACTATTCCACAACTTAACTGCGCGACCGAAAAACGAATTCTCGCGGTAGTGGGTAGTGCATTGGAACGGGATCGATATATTTTCGAAGCTCCCGACCAAACATTCGAGTTGTACTCCATTTTCGGACGGATATGTGGTGTAGATACAACGGAGGTCGGTTGGAGTGAAGTATTACTTGCACCGCTGTAAAAAGCTTAAGCACTTGGCTGCTTCTTTCGACACATCAAAAATGTGATCGTTCCAACGAAGATCGCATTGTATTGACAAGCCCAGAACATCAAGATCCTCCGACTCATTAATATCCACACCACCCATATTTAAAGGTGGGAAGTTTTCGCCCGCCAGACGCTTGTGGGTCAACAAACAGCATTGGGTCTTCCGCGCATTAAAATCGACCCGATTCGAAGGTCATTGATAAAAATGAGAAAAAGTGTTGGAGACAGGACCGAACCCTGCGGAACTCCAGTATTAATGGAGTGCTCTTCGGAAGCAAAGCCGTCTATCACAACCCGAATAGAACGGCCGCTGAGAAAACTCGATATCCATCGAGTGAATGTATTACCGACACCATAAGCAGTCGCTTTAGACACAAGTGCTTTATGCCACACTCGGTCAAATGCCTTGGAGATATCCAAAGCAACAACCTTACTCTCACAGAACTGGTGAATACAACTGTTCCACCGCTCAGTGAGGAACGAAATCAAATCGCCTGTGGAGTGGTGAGCACGGAAACCGTACTGGCGATCACTGGCCAATAGGTTGCTCTCCAGATACCTCATAAAGTTAAAATTTATAACGCTCTCCATAACTTTGGAGAGCATTGAACCGATTGCTATGGACGGTAATTGGCAGGATTCGTAGCCTCACCTTTTTTGGGAACTGGCTGCACATTGGCAATCTTCCAGGAAGTAGGAAAAACTCCTGAAGTAAGTGATAAATTAAAGAGATTGCGTAATGGGCGAGCCAGTGTTGAGGCGCACTTTCTCAACACGTGGTCTGAAATGCCATCCGGTCCCGAGGATGTATTGACGTTGAGGTTTACAAGCACTCTTTTAACAGCCCGCGTTTGAAAGTGCATCTCAGGCATAATATGAGACACACCATCGATCGCGGGTAGTGGTTGGCTACTCTCAGGAAGAGAGCAGTTTTCAGCAAACATTTTGGCTAATAAGTTTGCCTTATCAACCGAGTGAGTGAAGATCTGATCATCCTTGAGGAGAGTTGGAATAGACGATAGCATCTGATTCTTCACCCTCCCCACGAACGACCAAAAGTTCTTACTACCCTTATGGTATTGAAGAACTCTACGTCTAAGGCGCTGCTCGTAGAGAGCTTTTTCGCGCTTTAGAGTGGCATTGCACCTATTTCTGGCCTGGTTGCGCAGCAGTTTAGTATCAGCAGTTTTGTTTAAACGCCAATTCCTGAATGCTTCCTCTTTAGACCTGACTGCTTGTCTGCAAGTCGCATTAAACCAGGAATGGTCTTTTGGTTTAATGGAAATTCTTTTATTGGGTATGAAAGACCTCATACCAAATAAAATTATATTTTCTACCAATTTTGCTGAAGCATTTATGTTTCTATCTCTGAAAAAAAGCAGTTCAGCGCATCCCAATTTGCCTTCTCATAGAGCCACACTTTCCGCTTCGGAGATGACTGGTGAGCGGATTGAAGACTAGAATATAGGAAGGTAGCAGAAATTGCAGCGTGGTCCGAATTACCAAGAGGCGCAAGAACATTCACATCATACTTGCTGTGATGTGAAGTTAGAAAAAGGTCCAGAATATTTTGGTTTTGCCCATCAACGCAGGGAAAGTGCGTTGGTTCCTTCACTAATTGAGTCAAATTATTAGACTCAGCAAATAACTCAACATACAAACCTTCGGGTGTTGTGTGACTCGAATGACGTAGCCAGTTGGAATTATGCACATTCAAATCACCAGCAACAACAATTTCACTGTTCGGATACGATTCCAGGATTTTAAAAATCGTATCAGAGAGACTGTCCAGTTTATCAAAAGTTGGCACCCGGGCTTCTATAAATGAAGCAGAAGAGCTAAATTCGGCATCCGTCGTGCAAAGGTGTTGCTGACACTGGTACGCAACATCACTGCGAATATATAAGGCGAGGCCTATGTGTGATGAAAATAATGGCAGTAAGTGGTACCCAAGCAAGTGAACATCTAGTGGATCTGCACTCTCAGACAACTGGGTCTCACCCAGTGCCATTATATGCGGTTGGTGAGTACAGACATACGCATAGACCGCGAACAAATTCGCCCTCAAGCCAAGCACATTTGTGGTGTCTATACGAAATTTTGTCATCGCCACCCACTGTAAAGAGGTATAAAGTCAGCTGCACAAACGGTCAAGCCTACACTGCAGGCAAAGCAAAACGCGACAAGACAAGTGTTATGCCTTTATCTTGCCACGCTTCAGCCCACGGTGCACTCACAGCCGCCTGCACATGTAACGGGACCAGGAAGAAGGAGGAGGAGAAGAAAGAAACGAAATGCTGAGCTTTACTGCGGAGGGCATAAATACGCCCTTCGCTTGGTTCTCTGCATTCCGTTTAATTGTCTATTTGTGATATTTGATTATGTTATTTGGTGTTATTGTTTTAGCGAATTTATTAATACGGTGTAAGATTAATATAATAAATTAAATTAGGAATAATATAAAAATATGGATTGTGACGCGATACCATTGGTACACGTCACAAACCAAGCTATTTACACTTTATTTTTGAATAATCGTTAACTTTATAACGAATAAAATGTATATCAGCAGAATCGAATACTTTAAGAGTAATATTTCGCTTACGAGTAATTAGAACTAGTCCAATAGTAGTTAACATTAGATTTAGTAGCTGGTAATTTCACCTACGGGTACTAGATATCTGGTCACCTCAAAATAACAGCTGTCCGAGGTGGGAACAATGCAGTCAACAAGAAAGTACGCACAGGAAAAGGTATAAAAGAGCGTGCACAGTAAACAGTGGGAAAATTCTTCGCAGGCTGTGGCCTGAACAACACCGTGGCTCCAAGTTCAAATCTGGTAAGTTGTGCAGTAGCTCCTGACTCCTTCCTTGCATT
Organism: Sicus ferrugineus; assembly: GCA_922984085.1. Lineage (NCBI taxonomy): Eukaryota > Metazoa > Arthropoda > Insecta > Diptera > Conopidae > Sicus > Sicus ferrugineus. The sequence goes on from OV277348.1 coordinate 31,541,398, forward strand.
AGGTGTACGGGTGTTATATATCCTGCCGAAGGCAATCCTTCCCTGCATCAGGTGTACGGGTGTTATACATCCTGCCGAAGGCAATCCTTTCTTGCATTAGGTGTACGGGTGTTATACATCCTGCCGAAGGCACTCCTTCCTTGCATTAGGTATACGGGTGCTATACATCCTGCTGAAGGCAATCCTGTATCCATTCACCCCAGCTACTAGCCACAGCACCAGCGTTCATCGGCGCGACACCAGCGCGTTCTTCGGCGCGTTTATCGGGGTGACACAGGCGCACTCACCAGCGCGATACAAGCGCATTCATCGGCGCGACATCATCACGACACAGGCGCAGTCATCGGCGCATTCATCAACGCGACACCAGCGCGACATCGGCGCGACACCAGCGCGACATCAGCGCGACATCAGCGCGACACAGGCGCAGTCACCAGCGCATTCATCAACGCGACACCAGCGTTCATCGGCGCATTCACCGGCGCGACGCAGGCGCGTTCATCAGGGCGACACAGGCGCACTCACCAGCGCGACACCAGCGCATTCATCGGCGCGACATCATCGCGACACAGGTGCAGTCATCGGCGCATTCATCGGCGCATTCACTGGCGCATTCATCAACGCGGCACCAGTGCGACATCGGCGCGACACCAGCGCGACATCAGCGCGACACAGGCGCAGTCATCGGCGCATTTATCAACGCGACACCAGCGCGTTCACCAGTGCGACAGACAGCACACTCATCGGCACGACACAGGCGCATTCATCAGCGCATTCATCGGCGCGACATCAGCGCGACACAGGCGCAGTCATCGGCGCATTCATCAATGCGACACCAGCGCGTTCACCAGTGCGACAGACAACACACTCATCGGCACGACACAGTCGCATTCACCAGCGTATTCATCGGCGCATTCACCAGCGCATTCATCGGCGCGACACCATCGCGACCCAGACGCAGTCATCGGCGCAATCATCAACGCGACACCGGCGCGTTCACCAGAGCGACAGATAGCACACTCATCGGCACGACACAGGCGCATTCACCAACGCATTCATCGGCACGACACCAGCGCGACATCAGCGCGACACAGGCGCAGTCATCAGCGCATTCATCAACGCGACACCAGCGCGTTCACCGGTTCACACCGGTGCATACCAGGCACAGAAACGTCCCACAACAAGACGACACGTGTATAAAGCCGACTCCCAAAGACATCAAGCAGTCAGCAAAGGTGGAATTACCAGCTACTCAAGAAGGGTGTACAAATTATACAAGTAGTGTGTTAAGATTGATTAATAAATAAAGTGAATTTATTGTTCCACTAAATTTTCTGAGGACTGAACTCCGCTCTAACTCCTCAAGTTATATCCCGGCCAGAGCAACGTTACAGGATGATGTGGTTTAAATAATTTTATTGATGCTAATGCTTTTGCAGCTCGTGAGCTGCTGTAAAAAATTGAGAAGTCCGGTGGTTTTTGTCAAATATTCGTGCCAAATTTTATGGCGATACATCTATTCCTTCTCCTATAATCGTGATTTCCACAGACAGACAGACGTACCGATAGACGGACAGACATGGCTAAATCGACTCAGTATTCCGAGAAAGAATAATATACTTTTCTATATCTACTACACCTCCTTTAATGCGTTACAAACAGAAGAATAAAGTGAATATACTCGTATCTGTTCGGGTGTAGAGTATAAACCAGTGGCGGGCAAACGCACACTATCACAATTTGAGCGTGTGTCTCTCAGCACTGAGAAAAATGGATGCGTTGAAATATATGTTTTTTGTTTGTACATATGTTTAGATTATTGCAACACATTCTGACTGAATTATAACGACAGAAATTGTCTTTGGAAAGTAGCAAGCTTCTTCACAAAATATTAACTGATATTTTATATATCGCCAGCCGTTGACGTAAAGTCATAGTGCGAGCACAACAACTCACCAAAGTTTTATCACAATCTGATGAATGGTGTAGGAATGCATAGGTCGTGGTTACGCTATCGAGCATGCTCGACAAATAGGACTTTTTTGTTGTTGTTTTGTATGTAAAAGAGAGAATGGGATCTGTTCTCTACACCACGCTCTCACATCAAGGACGAAAATTCGATGTAGCCTACACCCAGCACGTCGAGTTCACCGGTGTTGCTTGTTGTTAATATCCACAAAAGTATTGAAAAATTGAGTAAAAGGTATGTAAAAGTATCAAATATACATATTGCTGTGTGTTGTGTTTTTTTTTGTATCTGTATTGTGTGTTTTTTTTGTATCTGTGTTGTGTGTTTTTATACCCTACACCCGAAGAGAGTAGGGTATATTCACTTTGTTCTTCCGTTTGTAACGCAGAGAAGGAGACGAGATAGATATAGAAAAGTATATATATTCTTTCTCAGCGTCACCTCCTGAATCGATTTAGCCCTGTCCGTCCGTCTGTCTGTCTGTCTGTCTGTGGAAATCACGAGAGAACGAAAAGAGATGTCGCCATGAAATTTGGCACAAACATTCTTTGTTATGTAGGGCTGTTTGGGATTTAAAATGGGCGAGATCGGTAAAAAGCCACGCCTACTTTACATACGGAAGGAAAGGCACCTCGTTTCAAAAAATTTTATAATCTGAATATTTCATAAACCGTGTGAGATATTAAGGTATAATTTTATTCTGGAACATATAGCGTCATTACTAAAACGTTCGAAAAAAATGGGCGTGCCACGGCCACTGATAACAAAGTTGGCAATATCTTATGAACGGTATAAAATATTATTATGTAATTTTATCAGGATATATAGGGAAGCATTACCAATAAGTTTGACAAAAATGGGCGTGCCACGCCCACTCATACAAAAGTTGTCAATATCTTGTAAACTGTATAAAATATTAACACGAAATTTTATCACGAGGTATCTACAAGTATTACCAATTTGTATACAAACAAGTAGAAATGTTGTCTTCGGCCTGGCCGAAATCTAAATACCCTACACCCGAGTAACTGAAAAAATTATAATTTCGCCACTTAACAACTTTTGTATAAGTAGGCGTACCACGCCCATTTCGGGCAATTGTTTTTGTAATGTCTCTAGGTACTGCTAGCATTACGAACGTATTAATATTTGGAACCGTTTATGGGATATTGCCAACTTTTGTGTAAGTGGGCAGACCGCGCCCATTTTTATACCCTACACCCGAAGGGAGTAGGGTACATTCACTTTGTTCTTCCGTTTGTAACGCAGAGAAGGAGACGAGATAGATATAGTAAAATAAAAATAAAAGATAAAAGTATATATTCTTTCTCAGCGTCACCTCCTGAATCGAGTTAGTTTATCCTTCGATAAAATATCAACACGAAATTTTATCACGAGGTATCTACAAGTATTACCAATTTGTATACAAAAAATTGGCGTGGTCCGCCCACTTACACAAAAGTTGGCAATATCCCATAAACGGATCAAAATATTAATACGTTCGTAATTCTATCTAGCAGTACCTAGAGACATTACAAAAACATTTGTCCGAAATGGGCGTGGTACGCCTACTTATACAAAAGTTGTTAAGTGGCGAAATTATAATTTTTTTAGTTACTCGGGTGTAGGGTATTTAGATTTCGGCCAGGCCGAAGACAACACTTCTACTTGTTTTGTAATAATTTCTTGCTTTCAAGTGCAGTGGCTGTGGATATAATATTCTTACTATTGATTGTGCATACAAAATGTAAGTGATTTGGACATTATATTGTATTTTAAGTTAATTTTATTTCGCGTATTCCTATTATATTCCTATTTTCAGTGCTAGGTTTCATATAGAATGTCTTCTCGTTAGGATCGAGAAACAACAGAGACACTCATAAATTTACTTCAACAAAATGAGTGCCTCTGGGACATTAAAAATTCGCAATATATGAACCGCGATACTCGGCAAAAATCTTGGTATCATATCACAATCACAAAAAATACCTATTTTTGAAAAATGCAACGTGGGTCGAGCGCAAGCGTAACCACAATTTAAGCACTTACTCCGATCACAAAAATGAGAGTAAAATTTCCTCCGAGCATATAGCGTAACCACCAACAAACAGACATTAATTTAATGAGAGAGAAACGTAGCGTATTTTTAGAAAATGTCGCTCAATGTACAATATATTGACATGTACTTGTTGCATGGGTTTAAAATTTTAGAAAATTGTGAAGCCGTTTTGGATTTTTCAGATTTGAGATTTTTCTCATCAACTTTAGATGCCCAGACGTGTCTGTAGCAAATTTCACGTTTCTAAGGGTAGTACCAAAAAAAGTTCCGGACACATTTTGCTAACAGACAGAACCACGACTCAAGGATTTGATGTACATATATGAAAGATAGATGTAGATAGAGTACAGATGGATAGAAAATAATAGAAGATTATCCACATTAACAAGAAGCTAAAACTTTATTCCGATTATACTATATATAATATATGCTATATACTGTGTGAAGGGTCATTGATATTTACTAGAAAAAGGCTGTTCATCACCAGATAAATTGCCTCCAGGCAAGGGCGTCCCCAGGATGCAAAAGAGGCCCCCTTGGAACTGGAAAAATTTTTATAAATTAATTAATTTTAGCCTGTAGCAGTTATTCAGAAAAGCTGTGTTAAAAAACTGTATTAAGTTTTTGACTAAAAGATGTATCGTATTAACCGTACATGTAAATATAAAAAATACTCCTACACTAACACATGTCTACATACGTAAATCGTTTTGACTTTTGCACCACTCTGAATTAAGACTTGCGGACGCCCTTGCCTCCAGGAATGTAGCAACGATTGCAATTTTAAATAAAGTTCTACCAAATTAAAGACGCAAGAGCAAACTTGTCAGTTTCCAAACCTTGCGGATGTAGTACTTCGTACGTCGAATCGTAAGAAATGCAGTATTTTCATTATTATATTTTTTAAACTGTTAGTTAAAAAAATGTATTTTTCTTCGATAGTACTAATCTACGTAAAATAACTGAAGTAATGAAAAGAATTTGTTGTACCATTATCAAAAATCGAGTAATAAGAACCTAAATGCGTCTTGTCATCAAAATGACATATAACGGTCTTTCTAGTGAATCACATACGTAGAATATCCAAAATATAAATAATTTAAGCTGATTTATCCAAATTAGAAATAAGTTAGGTATTAATAAGCGTGCAATTCAATGATGAAAAACATGAATGTTTTAGGTCTTACCTGCTTTGTAACCGAGTCTATGAGGCGCACAAAAACATCTTGTTCTTGCCGAGCACCTAAAAATTAAAAAAGTGGAAGAGGCAAAAAATTAAAATATTATATTGTACACGTTGGTGTTTTAATAAACTTTACCGTTTCCGTATAACAATTGTAATCGATACTGAATACCGTTGTTGGTTTTAGTGGCATCAGATTCTGAGTCCTTTTCAATAAAGCCTATAAATGCCGTTCGTTCTATTTCAATGGGTTGGCCAGCACGGTCATAAAGGGCAATAACGAAGTGAAAAAAATTTGATTTTCGCAGGTTACTTGGTGGTTGCTTTTCAAAGTGAGCTCGCCCAATACCCAAACTGAAAATAAGAAAAAAAATTTTGAACTAAAAATAAAATTCTGTCCTTCGCGGAAAATTAGAAAACTTATCTGTTAAGCATAGATACCGTATCCACTAATTTTATGAATATTTTTATAAAGGTGTCACTGAAACCCTCTACTTCATACTCTTCGTAAGTAGTACGAATATGTATGTTCTGGACCAAATGGCACCGCCTGTGTATTTCGGCGGTGCTCACCGCTTAAGGGGCGCTATGTGTGTGTGTGTGTGTGTGTGTGTGTGTGTGTGTGTGTGTGTGTGTGTGTGTGTGTGTGTGTGTGTGTGTGTGTGTGTGTGTGTGTGTGTGTGTGTGTGTGTGTGTGTGTGTGTGTGTGTGTGTGTGTGTGTGTGTGTGTGTGTGTGTGTGTGTGTGTGTGTGTGTGTGTGTGTGTGTGTGTGTGTGTGTGTGTGTGTGTGTGTGTGTGTGTGTGTGTGTGTGTGTGTGTGTGTGTGTGTGTGTGTGTGTGTGTGTGTGTGTGTGTGTGTGTGTGTGTGTGTGTGTGTGTGTGTGTGTGTGTGTGTGTGTGTGTGTGTGTGTGTGTGTGTGTGTGTGTGTGTGTGTGTGTGTGTGTGTGTGTGTGTGTGTGTGTGTGTGTGTGTGTGTGTGTGTGTGTGTGTGTGTGTGTGTGTGTGTGTGTGTGTGTGTGTGTGTGTGTGTGTGTGTGTGTGTGTGTGTGTGTGTGTGTGTGTGTGTGTGTGTGTGTGTGTGTGTGTGTGTGTGTGTGTGTGTGTGTGTGTGTGTGTGTGTGTGTGTGTGTGTGTGTGTGTGTGTGTGTGTGTGTGTGTGTGTGTGTGTGTGTGTGTGTGTGTGTGTGTGTGTGTGTGTGTGTGTGTGTGTGTGTGTGTGTGTGTGTGTGTGTGTGTGTGTGTGTGTGTGTGTGTGTGTGTGTGTGTGTGTGTTTGTGTGTATGTGTGTGTTTGTGTGTATGTGTGTGTGTGTGTGTGTGTGTGTGTGTGTGTGTGTGTGTGTGTGTGTGTTTGTGTGTATGTGTGTGTGTGTGTGTGTTTGTGTGTGTGTGTTTGTGTGTGTGTGTAAGAGTGAGAAAGAGGATTGAAGGCTGGAAGCTGGCGGCTCGCAGCTGGCGGCTCGCGGCTGGCGGACGGACAGACGATCAGTCGGTTGGTTGGTGAGATGGTGAGTATTGGGAGAGCAGCAGCGGCAAGATGCTTCCCTTTGGAATTGTTGTTGTAGGATATCATATTAAGATTTTTTAATTGCTGAGGTGTGAATGGATGAGGGTAGGATTTTTATGAGCCAAGCGACTGTAGGAATGTGTGTGCTCGCGGATGGCAGCTTGCTAAGCAGAGGCAGCGTAAACAGAAGCTGCTTAAGCAGAAGTAGTGTTGTAGTTCTTGTTGTAGTTTTAGTATTTGCATTTAGGATACAGAGCTGTTGCAACGAGAACGGGCGTGCGTAGCGGCTGCGTAAACAGAGGTTGTGTTGTTGGTGGGAAGTGTAATAAAATGTCAAGTGTCTGCGTGCTCCGTATCTTGGTACGCATGCGGTTCGCGCGCAGAGAGATGTTTGAGGAAAATTTGATATCTCTGTTTTAGATGTGCAGTACTTTAAATATCGCAGACGGGTCGACAATTTTAATTTATGATTTCACAAAGAATACCGACACAGGCGGTCCAGCAAATTAGTGTCAAGAATTTAAAATTTATTGAATGGACTAACGCGTGGCTGGGAGTTCAGGATTGAGAGTTATTAGAAATGTAGGTTTTGTTTTCGCTCCTGTGTTTGTCTTTTTAATCTCATTTGTGCGATGATAAAAGTTCGTAGGCTAATATTTTTATTAAGCTTTTAGTGACAAGGCGAACTATGACCTATATGAACTATTGTGTCGCGGGTAGGGTTGGTGAATAAAGTTATTTTTTAGGAAATTAAGAAGTATGCTGTTGTTGTAGTCTTAAAGTTTGTATGTAGGATTCAGGGCTGAGGCAATATGTGTGATCGCAGGTGGCAGCTTGCCAAGCAGAGGCTGCCTAAGCAGAAGCTGCGTAAGCAGAAGTAGTGTTGTAGTTGTTGTTTATTTAATTACTTCGCTTTTGAAACGCCGCCCCAGAAGTGTAATAAAATTACAAGTGGCTGGATGGTTGTGAGATCCGTAACTTAGAATGAATGAGGATGACGAATAGAGATGTTGAGGAAGTTTGACGCTTCTCTTTTAGGTGTTTGTAATATTAATAATGAAGGGAGGTCGATGATTTTATTTTATGACTTGTCAAAGAATATTTTTTTTTAAATCGACACAAGCGGTCTAACAAATTACTGTAAACATTTCAAAATTAATTGCATATTAAGGATTTTAGTGATATGTTATGATTGGATGAGTGTAGGATAGGGATATGTACAGTGATTTCCAGCGTGTGGCTTTTGTTTTGTTTACGAGAGAAGGCGAACTCTGCCTTGTGTCACATAGGGCTAGTTGGTTTGTTGGTCAGTGGAGTTATTTTTAGGAAATTTAGGAAGTATGCTGTTGTAGTTGTTGTAGTTTTAATATTTGTATGTTGCATACAGAGCTATATGAACGAGTGTGGGCGCGGGTAGCGGTAGCCTAAGCAGTGGCTGCGTAAGCAGTGACTGTCTGTGCAGAGGCTGCTTAAACAGACGTAGAATTGTTGTTTATTTAATTGCTTTGCTTTCTAGACGCTGCCTCAGAATTTAATGTAAAAATTAAGTGAATGGATCGAAATGCGGCTTTTCGTGTATGCATGATCTGAAGCGTGGGGCTGTGTAAGCAGAGGTAGTGTTGTTGTTTATTTAATTGCTTGGGATCGAACTGTGGCATGACTCGAATTTGCTGGAATTAAATTATTGCAAACATTTCCGAAGAATGCAGTGAAATTAGGCGAAACTGAGCCGAACATGATTGAAAATATACAGATTTTTTAATCTCAATTTAACAAGGGTTCAGCTGGAGTAAGAAAGGACTGAAATTTATAATCAAACTACATTCAGTATCTGTATATGGAAGTGTTCAAGTCGCGTACTTTTTTACTTGTGCCTTGCGGTAATATAAAATATGTGAAAGTGAAAGAAAGAGTAAGAGTAAAAAGATGTTAAAAACGTGAAAAATTTTAAAAATTAAAGAGCGCACAGAACATTTAAAAAGTAAAAACATTTAAAGAAAGTGAAATACTTATAAAAACATTTAAACAGAAAAGTAGGCACAACAATTAAAAAAGAAAAGTAAAAACGAAATTTGAAAAGTGAAAGAAACTTAGAAAATATTTAGAAAAACATTTTAAAGAGCTATAAAACTCTAAAACATTCAACAAAAGACAAAACAGACAAGAAAAGATATCGAAAGCAGCTATAATAATATGATTTATCAGATTTGCAAGAAAATATCTGAGTTTCAGGAAAGGGACAGTGGCTGGTTTCTCGTAAGGATATGTCAATATTAATCAATATCGACCAATAAGGGAACAACTATAAGAAAAATAGCTAAAATAGCTAAAATAGCAAAAAAGTTCAATATTAATCAATATCGACCAATAAGGGAATAGCTATAAGAAAAATATTGTTATTTATTAAATCCAATTTATAAACAAAATAATAAACTAAAAATATAAATATAATTATTAAGCAAAACAATTGTTAGATCTAAGAAATTGAATGAATAAATTTGAATATAAAAAGACCATAAAACAGTCGATTACCTACATTTTCAAATTAGGATAGTACCTGACTTTGAACTGATGGCACTGATTTCACTGATCTGCTCTGATAACTGACTTTGAAATACATGGACACGAACTCTTTTATACATATCGATTTAAAATTCAATTCCTCAGAATATTCACCAGTCGATCCGATTGATTAAGGACGTTATAAAGAAAAGCCTTTGATATTTACATCCAAATATAAATGAAACCACCCCGGCACTTTCATACTTGTTTAATTCCACACGTTGTAGTTATCTACCTCGGCACTTGAACCGATGTAGATGAGTGTGGAAGGGATGAGTTCAACTCCGGCACTTAAACCAGGATGAATTGTTTGTTATTTATTTAAATTCAACGCTGGCACTTGAACCAGGATGAATTGTTGGTTAAAACGCGAGTCAAAAGTAAGACAATAACACAAAGCTTTGAATTCTGACTGACTGTTTATTTCGAAGGGGTTTTCAATTTATAGATAAAATTTACAACACACAGACGCTCACATATAAGTGCAGCGTGGGAAGTGTAGCGCTGGCCAAGCGACGCTGCGTAGACAAATTTTGACTGCGTTCCTTGGTCAGCGCAAACAAAAGTGTTACGTGACACCTTGATTTGCACTGCTGATGGTTCTCACACTTTTGGCCGGAATGCAGTAAATGATATTTAAGTGAAAATATGCTGGAGTGCAGCAATGAATAATTGCAATTCTGACAAATTTTGTGAGAAACAAACGCCGTGGCAAATATTTACAAGTAATAATTATGTTATGAAATAACATCCTCCCTGGCATTGACCAATGGTCAATTATGGAAAGCTGGTTACAAATTCGCCTTCGTCTTCTCGCTGTCCTGGGATGTTTCATTGACGAGGTATTGGCGGGGGGTTGGAAGTCGTTTAAAGAGCTTTCTATGCAGAAGACATCCGATGATACTGATGACAATGCCTAATGTTAAGGCCAAATACCCAACTGAAAAATGATGGTAGCTGGTTTCTTGAAGTCGTCTTGGTAGATCTGTTAACTCTGGTGTGTTGAGTACCTTTTTCAACTATCTGTGCCACAGATAGTTGTAATTTGTGTGAATTCCTTAACCGCGAACATCCATTGGTTGGTAGTACTTGTTTTGACCCAGACCTCTCGTTCTGTCCTTTTTAACTCGCATAATCGCTTGATTGTAGAATAGGCTTACTTCACATGCACATATCTCTGCCCCCTATTGGTAAATAGGTTGTGTATTCGGGCATATATACATTCATTCGGCGAGTAGCTGACATTGACCTAGCTTCTCTGGATTAGTGGGAAAGTAACTGTTTCGGGGTAGAGCGATCGCTAGAATTGGTGTAGATAGGCTTATGGTCACCACACTGTCGTTCATAAAGACTGGAATCGGGATTAGGCGATAGAAGTTGAACGAGTCCGCTCCTCGTAGGGGAAGTATGACTCGAAAGATCACATGATTTTCTGTAACTCTGCCTTGTACCTTCATTAATTTGTACATGGAGAGTAAGTTGTTTTGGTCCCCTGGTATTTCTGTGTTTGACGGCAGATGGCCTCGGATCCTTCGAACTTCGGACTCCATCTTTTGTGCAGATAATAACAGTGATGAGTGATGATTAATAATGATGAGCATTGATGAGGACATCAATTAAGGCAGCTTGTGTTCGTTGGAGATTCGCGGATGCTAGTGTTAGTTCCAAGCCTATAGATGTTAATAGTTGTAAAGTTTGGCTTTCTTGCAATTGGAGCTCGTTCGTTTGAAGAGTGGTGGTAATGTTGCTGAGCTTACTTTCAAACCGTGCGAAAGTTTTTGCAGCGTCTTTTTGATTAAGCTTCATAATGTTGAGTGTTGAGTCAATGATAGATGTGTGATTTTTTAGGCACTCAAGCAAGTATTCTTCATTAATTTGGGCCTTTGCAAATTTCTCTGACATCTCGGTGGCGTAATTGTTATCTAGGATACCAAACAGGGAATTTGCGATGTTTCCTACTATGTTGAAAGCTCCTCTTTTTTGTCTTCGGGTGGCTAGTAGGCTGTTACTTAATCGCAACTCGTTTTCTGTATGTTGAAGTTGAGAGATCAAGTCTACGCAGAAAGGTTGCTGTTGCATTAGTCCGCATAGGTGCTCAATATTCCTTCTACCGTTTGCGAAAGCTTGCATTTCCACTTGCATTGGCGCCAAATCGTAATATATAATGAGATTCCATTCACGTGACACTACGTGGCCTTTGCCTATCTGTTCGAAATGAATTCCCGTGATGGGCCCGAATTTCCGGACTGTGATGGGCTGACCAGCCACCAATGCGAGAAAGAGGAGTGCCACCAAGGTCAACACAGTGTTGGGAGATGTTGCTCTGATTTTTTGTCTCTTTGGCGGCCTGCTGGATGTGTATTTTTCATCATTGCTTCTAGTCTTGCTGCTGCTCGTGAATCGTAGGACGTAGGCCACAATTTGGATAAGTGACTTGAAGCAACCTCGATGATTAATTTTATAGATGATGTCTTCCAATTCTCCATGCGCTGCAACTGTCGACGTGAACGCTGACTCTTTCCTTTCCATGTCCACAGTACTGAGCGAGTTGCCACAATATGGTTTCAGCCAGGTGTTATTTTTACCATGCAAAAACAACGGACGGTAAAACCATAAGTTTTTAGATCTGAACTGTCCTGGTGGTACTCCTCGTGATAGTAAATCCGCTGGATTTTCTGTTGACTTCATATGCCGCCACTGGATCGCATCTGACAACCCTTGAATCTTGGAAATTCGATTGGCAACAAAAGTGTGGAAGGATATGGTTTGAGAGTTTATCCAAGCCAGAACGATTTCTGAGTCGGACCAGAAATATGTTGGAATTTCTCCTGACTTAAGGTCGTGTTTGACTCTGTCTGCCAATTGGGAGCCAAGTACTGCAGCGCATAGTTCCAAGCGTGGTAGTGTTTGCCTTTTAAGTGGAGCTACTCGAGATTTGGCACACAGAATTCGAACGATAATGATACCTTCCTTGCTGGTTGATCTGGTGTATGCGACTGCTCCATACGCCTTTTCTGATGCGTCGCAGAAGATGTGTAGTTGCAGAGAGTCCCGTGTACCTTGAGAAAGTGAGTGTCGACCAATTTGCAATTTGTTAAGCTCCTGTAGCTCGTTGCGGTACCTTGTCCATCTGAGGTGTAGGTTCTGTGGTATTTCTTCATCCCATGATAATTTCGCCTGCCACAGTTCTTGAATTAGAATTTTCGCGGTGATTACTACTGGTGCGAGAAATCCTAATGGATCGAAGATGCTGGCTACATCCGATAATATTGTTCGCTTTGTTGGACGTGTTGGTGTTAAATTTGTCACCTTTATGGAAAATTGGTCGGTCTTGGGTAGCCATGTTAGCCCCAAGGTTTTTACCATATCGCCGACGTCATTGCTGAAATCTAAGTTAACTTCTTGATCCTCTTTGGCTACATTCTGAAGGAGGGCAGGATGGTTGGCACACCATTTCCTTAGCTTGAATCCAGCTGTGTTCAAGATTGCGTTAAGCTGTTTTTGAATATCCTTAGCAACCTGGAGATTGTCAGCGCCCGTTAGGCAGTCATCGACGTAGAAGTCATTCAGGAGGGCTGCTGCACCAAGAGGATGCGTTAAGGAGTTTTTTGTACCCAGTTCCTGCAAGCACCTTGTTGATAGGGCGCAGATCTTGTTCCATATGTGACGGTGTTTAACTGGTAATAGTTAAGAGCTTGATTGTTATCGCCTCTCCAAGCAATGAGCTGATATTTGCGATCGCTTGGATGGATCCAAATTTGTCGATACATTTGTTGTATATCACATGTGAAAACGTATCTTGGCAAGCGAAAACGTAGGAGAATTGAAAACAATTCACTTTGAGTTGTTGGTCCGATGTGCATGATGTCGTTGAGGGCTATTCCAGTTGATGACCTTGATGATGCATCGAAGACTACCCGTAACTTTGTCGTGCTGCTTTCAGGCCTCAGGATGCAATGGTGGGGAATGAAGTATGTGGGAGGTGCGATGGTTTTTATGTCAATTTTGGACATGTGTCCTAACGCTTCGTACTCCGCCATGAACTGGACATATTGTTGTTTTATGTCAGCATCCCTGGAGAAACGTCTTTCTAGCCCGTGAAATCTGGAAATGGCTACTTGCTTTGAGTCGCCCAACACTGATGTTTTTTCGGTGAATGGAAGCCTGACCATAAACCGTCCATCATTGTGTCTTACCGTATTCTGGGTGAAATGAGACTCACATAATTTTTCTGCCGGTGATAGGATCCTAATACCTTGTGTGACTTCTTCTAATTCCCAGAACCTCTCTAGTTGATGGTTTACCTCGTCGTCGGTATAGATGTAGCAAGACGGCTGTCCTGGGGTACTATCAGCAATCTTTCCGGTCAGTATCCATCCAAACACTGTTTTGTATAGAGTAAGTCCTCCTCGCCTTAATGTGATTTTTTCTGTTGACAATAAATCGTGGTAGAGTTCTGCTCCTAACAATACGTCGATGGTTCCAGGCCGGAAAAAGTGCGGATCTGCGTACTGGATGTCTTTGGGCAGGTTCAATGTTGAAGGGTCCAGCTGATGTGTGGGCTGCTGTGAGACAATTGTTGGAAGTACGAATGCCTTGACCTGATTAAAATATTGATTGTATCGCGATTGTAGATTGATCATTACTTGATGTCGGACGGCATTCCTTTTTCTGCCAATGCCTTCTAATTGTGCAACGGTTGGTTGTGTAGACAATCCCAATTGGTGGGCGAGTTTGTTGGTAATGAGGTTCACCTGTGATCCGGAGTCCAAGAGTGCTCGGCATTTTATCGTTCTTCCATTGCTGTCGATCAGGTTGATGACTGTAGTGCTGAGAAGCACGTATCCGTTGGGCATTGATTGTCTGGAGGTTGCTGTGGCACTAAGGTTGATTGAGGTCTTCTTGGTAGATTCGAAATGTAGCAGAGTGTTATGCTTTTTGTTGCATTTTGTACAATTTCTGGACGCGCAGTTTTTAGTAACGTGCCCAGATTTCAAGCAATTAATGCATAAATTTTGTTCTTTCGCCAAGTCAAAACGGTTGGTGACCGAAAGTTGTAAAAACTTTGGGCACGCGAATAATGGATGGAATTTGTCATTGCATGCTTCACATTTTTGCAAATTTTGAGTAGTGGTCATTGAGGTTAGCGGTTTAATCACTGATGATTTCTCTTTGTGTCCCACAGCTTCCAATGATTGGAAACGACCTTCCAGAAACTTTAGAAGATCCTTAATGGATGGCACTTCTCGGGGATCCTTTAGCGATTACTCATATGCCAGGTGAGTCCCCTTATCCATTTTTTTATTACCAGATGTATCAGTATGGGATCCCATGACGTCGTTTCGATGCCCATGTTTCCTAAGGCGAGCAAGGTCTCCGCAGTTGTGTCGTGCAGATTTTTGATGGCAGTTACTGATGTGTGATCTGCCATTTGCCTGGGATGGTTGAATAATTTGTCCATTAAGGCCGAAGTGATTAGGCGTTTGTTGTTGTACCGATGTTGCAGCATTTCCCAGGCGGTTTGATAATTTTCTTCCGTGAGCGGAAGATGCCTGATGAGTTTTTCGGCTTCGTCCACCAAATTGCTCTTGAGGTGCCACATCTTTTGGATGTCAGTAAGTGGTTTCGAATGGATGAGCTCGGTAAACAAGTCATGGAATTGCCGCCACTTGAGGTAATCTCCTTCAAATTTCGGCAGAGTAATCTTAGGCAGATAGTCGACTGGAACATGCATTGGTGAAACGTCGACTGAAATTTTGCCTTTATTTTGCAGTTCCATGAGCTGATCATGCACATCAGCCTCGATTTGAAGGTAATTGTTGACATCGTAATTGGTTGTAGTGCTGTCATCGATATGCTCCCAAATTTTGTCATGGAGATCTTGGATTGCTTGCCAGTGGTGTGCAATGATTTTTGCCTTCGTGGTGTTGTACTGCTGAGTCCGTGGTGAGTCACATAAAGCAGTTTGCAGCATCTTCTGCACGATTGCAATCAGCATCTGCTGTTTGCGAATAAGGATAGCCACTCTTTGGTGTATTGGGCCATCCTGTCGAGCTGTAGATTGTTCGTTTGCAGCTGGCGTTGAGGTTCTCGGATCTTGGGCAGCCTCGCACTTCATGGCTTGAATTAGAGCTTGCATATATTTTCGTGCCTCGTTGTATTTTTCCGACACAATGCTATATATGCCCTATATACCAACTTACTCTCCACGTAATCCAAGGACCTGCGATCCTTCGCCGTCTTCTTAAAATTGCTGATTGTTTTCTGGAGGGCGATAACATTTTCAGCATCTGGACAAGTCCTTCCAAATTGCTCATCTTGGTTGTTGTTGTGGGACCTCAAGCTGGAACAATTTCTAGTGTTGATGAAGTGAGAAGAATCTCTTGTGTTGATGAAGCGACAAGAATCTCTAGCGTTGATGAAGTGAGAAGAATCTCTAGCGTTGATGAAGTGAGAAGAATCTCGTCGGGGCCTCCAATGTTTAATTCCACACGTTGTAGTTATCTACCTCGGCACTTGAACCGATGTAGATGAGTGTGGAAGGGATGAGTTCAACTCTGGCACTTAAACCAGGATGAATTGTTTGTTATTTATTTAATTAATTCATTTAAATTCAACGCTGGCACTTGAACCAGGATGAATTGTTGGTTAAAACGCGAGTCAAAAGTAAGACAATAACACAAAGCTTTGAATTCTGACTGACTGTTTATTTCGAAGGGTTTTCAATTTATAGATAAAATTTACAACACACAGACGCTCACACATAAGTGCAGCGTGGGAAACTGTAGCGCTGGCCAAGCGACGCTGCGTAGACAAATTTTGACTGCGTTCCTTGGCCAGCGCAAACAAAAGTGTTACGTGACACCTTGATTTGCACTGCTGATGGTTCTCACACTTTTGGCCGGAATGCAGTAAATGATATTTAAGTGAAAATATGCTGGAATGCAGCAATGAATAAATGCAATTCTGATAAATTTTGTGAGAACCAAACGCCGTGGCTAATATTTACAAGTAATAATTATGTTATTTCATATGTTATGTTATTTCATAACATAATTATTCTCTCCCTCTCCCTCTGTCTACAATTCCACCAGTAGCCAATCATGAAAAAAGAGATTGACCTCTTAAACGGCTACTGCTAGAATCTGAAAAAAAAAAACAATACTAGTATGCAAAAAGCCTTTGAACTGATCTGATCCAATAGCTGGTAGCTTTTGCACCTAATCTGATCTGATAGTTGATACATCTGATCTGATAGCTGATATACCAAGTCTAATCCGATCTGGTCTGATTTGATAGTTCATACACCTAATCCTGATGAAGACACTGAAGATGAATATTAAACTATTAAAAGAAGTTGTAAAAAACTAGACGAGAACTGAAACAAAAATTTAGGGCTTTAAAGTTAAGAATTAGAGAATCAATTGAATGAGACTTTTACACCGGTAACAGTACCTTTGAAGGAATTAGTCAGGATATAAAAAAAACACGATACAACTAAAACAAATGTTAACAAGGATGATCCAGAATCTATGCATGATGCGATAACAAACAAACTTAAAACCAGTACCCCAGTTAAGGCAAAGAAAGAGATCGATATTACATACAAAACTCTTACGAAGAGCAATGATGACGATGATAATGATGATGATGATGGTACCTTTTTTTCTCAAATGGATGTTTCCGGAGAAGATGCAAACAAATCAACTGAAGACATGGATTTATCTAAATTAGAGCAGCACAATGAGCTGGATACAGCATCCAGACTAAACAGAGGATTAGATGGTGAATGGGTATTTGGAAGTAGCGCTTTCAAAATACAAAACGGCGATATATTAATATCCGATAAATACACCTCACCCCCAACTCTTCCAACCTTACACCCGGTCTCTTTCAGTTATTGTTCCACAAGACACCTGTTGGCTTTGCTTTCAGTATTAAAGGAAGTATCGAGAAGAACACACGCGTTTTCAGGTTGCTCTGCTCACGGTCTCTATACGCCCTCAACATTTATGGTCCTTCGAGCCGGATAATCGCAAAAATTAATACATAACCGCAAAGTGAATCGATTGCTTGGTGGAGCAATTACCATTGCTGAATCTTGGAAATTATTCAGGCTGAGTCTTAAAAACATTGTGAAACTTTTCTCATTCTCTTTGTGCGTGACCGCTACTTGAGAAACCGGTTTGCTTTCGTTGTGCGCCCGTTTCGGTTCACTCGGTTGAGTTTTGTTCATTGCTTAACGGCAAAATGTCAAGAAAAAATCAAAAAACACGTGATTCCGCACTGAACGCCCTAAAGCGATATTTGAGCAAAAGCAGGCAGGTTCCGCACGAAACAGATATTGAATCGATTTCCTGCCATCAACAACTATTAGCAGAGCAGTGGAGTCGATTCAATTTAGCTCAAGACTTAGTTGAAGCCGCGTGTGGAACCGAGCAGTTTCCAGAGGAAGAGGAGGCTTGTATCGAAGCTGAAGCAGTGTATTCAACAGCGGCTGCCAATTTTAATAGATTAAAGAAAGCATTTATCGGGCTTCCAACAAATGAAGTCGTCACGTGTCCAGTTCCATCACATATTCGATTGCCAAAAATGGACTTGCCAACATTTGCAGGTGAGTCCACAGAATGGATCCCTTTTCAAGATGCCTTTTTATCCTTAGTAGACGCAAACTTAAGTTTTACCAATGGACAAAGGCTCCATTATCTCCGAAGATGCTTAAGAGGGGAAGCGCTGAACTTAATCAGCAGTCTTAAGGTTTGCGACGCGAACTACAACGAAGCATGGGAGATACTAAAATCGCGATACAAGGTAATGCGTATAATTGTGGAAGGTCATCTATATTCGATAACGAGCTTGAGCAAAGCTGCCGCTGACTCCGCTAAGTCTATTAAAGAAATCTTTGACCTTATTCTACAACATACATCAGCTTTAAAGGCTTTGGGTCGACCAGTTCATTTGTGGGATGACTGGCTTGTTCATGTGGCCGTACACAAATTATCGCTTGAAACAAGGAAGCATTGAGAATTGTCGCTTCAAGACGACGAACTTCCTACGTTCGATGATTGAAAGTGTTTCCTTGAGGCAAGATGCCGTTCTCTTGCCATGTTGACAGCCAACGTCACCACAAGCGTTGCGCCATGCAGAATACCGATAATCATGATGCCGCTTCCTGTTCTGCCATTTTGGGTTCCAACGCTTCCAAAACCAATCAAGTCACCACCGCTTCTGAAGAAGGTTGCCCAAACTCACGAACCACATTCGCCGCCACCGCCTTAGTTCGCAGAGGTGTAGTAAACGAATCGCTTTCTACCAACGCTAGATCCGCACAATCCGAACAACCGCTTATTTCTGAAGGAGGAAATATTTTACTCGCAACCGCTGTCGTGAACGTACAAGACAGTTCTGGGCGCACGCAGACTGCTCGAATTTTATTTGATACGGGCTCACATGCCTCCTTTGCCACAGAATCCTGTGTTCAACGTCTGCACCTTTCAAGAGGGCCTTCTTCCATCTGCATAACAGGAATTGGATCAGCTAATGGAGGACGCGCAAAGGGGGAAACTGTCCTAAATCTGTCATCGCCTTATTCGCCAACGACGTATTTTAGAATAAATGCGCTAATCTTGTCAAACATCTCTAATGAGTTGCCAAGAAATCGAATCACGGACTTCCCTTGGCCACATTTACGAAGCTTGCAACTTGCTGTTCCAAGGTATATGCATCCGGGACCCGTCGACATCCTAATTGGAATCGATGAAATGGAGCAGTTACTCATTCCAGAAGTACGCAAGGGAGCTGTAGGTACCCCTATGGCACAGCGCACCGTCTTTGCCTGGACATTATTTGGATGTGTAAGTAATATTCAGCCCCACATTACTAATGCGCACTTTCAGGTTTTACATTGCGAATTATCCCATACATTGTGTAAATTATGGGAGCTAGAAGAGCCAAGAAAGCATAGACACCTTACTGCTGAAGAATCATTTTGCGACAGGAATTTCAATTCCACTGATTTACGGACGAAAGACGGCTGCTTTTTTCTTGAGCTTCCGCTAAAATGCAACGTTCCTCTAGGAGAGTCGCGAAGCTACGCAGTTCAGAGTTTGATTCGCATGGAGAGACGATTCTCGCAAAACACTCTGCTGCGCGAAAGCTACTTGGAGTTTATGCGGGAATTGATAGACATGAAGCATATGGAACGTGTATTTAACATGCCAGAAAAATCCTACTATATGCCCCATCACGCCGTCGTGAAAGATACTAGTGCTACAACTAAGCTACGCGTCGTTTTTAATTCGTCTGCGAAAACATCTTCGGGTTGTTCGTTAAACGATGCCTTATATGTTGGGCCAACGCTACAAGAAGACAAGAGGTCAATTCAATTCTGATACGATTCAGAACGCACCGCTATGCCCTAAGCGCAGACGTGGCAAAGATGTATAGGCAAGTCTATGTTTCTTAGAAGCACGTAGATCTTCAGCGAATTGTGTGGCGTGAGGATCCGTCTCTACTTATACAAGATTACCGCATGCTACGCGTTACATACGGCGTAGCAGCAGCGTCCCATTTAGCTGTTAAAGCGCTGCAGCAAACCGCAAAAGCGGCTTTAGAAACTCACAACGCGGCCGCAAAGGTGATCCTACGGGATTTTTATGTAGACGATCTTCTTACTGGAACATCAACAATCGCCGATCTGCAAACGCTTCAAAAAGACGTGTCAAATATACTGAAAACTGGGGGGTTTGAATTGAGAAAGTGGGCATCAAACGCGGCGGAAGTGACAGCTCATTTACCACACACAACAAGAGAAATACCGCATTATGTCGCTGATAAAAAGGAGGTGCAGGCGTTGGGTCTAATTTGGAATACGGAAGACGATTTTCTAACGTTTGCGATAAATCTAAAGGACTCGCCATCGCTTTGGACGAAAAGAAAATTCCTATCATACGCTAGCATTCTCTTTGATCCATTGGGACTTCTCACTCCATGCACAGTTAAGACGAAAGTTTGGTTTCAAGAGATTTGGCGGACAGATGTCGGATGGGATGATTCGGTGCCTCTCGGTATAGCAAAGGCCTGGGATTCTTATCGCCAAAATATTAAGCTGCTGTCAAAAATCAAACTTAATCGCAGGTTAGGGTGTGGAATTGAAGGCTCCCGGACCTTCAATTCCAATGGTGATATAACTGTCAATTTAATTGCTTCGAAGGCTAAGGTTTCGCCGCTCAAGGTGATATCGCTACCACATTTAGAGCTCTGCGCAGCGTTTTTGGCCTCAAACCTTACGAAAAGAGTTTCAGAGTGCTGTCAGAGTAATAACTTCCCGATATTTGCTTGGACTGATTCTTCCATCACACTTGCGTGGTTGCAAGCCCATCCCAGTCGATGAGTAACGTTTGTTGCTAACCGCGTAGCCGAGGTTCAGGAGGTCTTGCCTCCGTATTGTTGGACTCACGTACGTTCCGAACACAATCCATCTGATTGTGCAACGAGAGGCGTCGAACCTGCTGAACTTATACAACACGAGCTGTGGTGGAGCGGCCCATCATTTTTGAAAGGGTCTGATGAGTTTTGGAATAAATCTACACCTGCTGAGTACACTACAGAGCTTGAGGCTTGTAAAGAATTGAACGTTCACGTCGCCTCGCTGAGCGAACCGTGGTCGCTTATAACAAACTACTCATATTGCAAGCTGAAAAGAGTTACCGCGTATATTATACGTTTTTGTTCTAAGTTAAAGGCTTCAACTCAAGTAAAGTCCTCTATAATTTTTTGGGCCGCAAACCTACCAAGAGGTCCTCAACGCAGAATATGCGCTAATAAGATACACTCAAAATTACTATTTTACTAATGAAATTTCTTGTTGTAGAGATAATAAACCAATACCGCTCCGAAGTAGCCTTCTACGCTTACAGCCGTTTTTGGACGGAAACCGAATTTTGCGCGTACGAGGAAGAATAAGCCGCGCATTAGTTTCTGCGGATGTGAGACATCCAGTGATATTGGCCAAGAATTGTCCACTCGCGAAGCTGATTGTAAGCTCGATACATGCCTACATATTACATGCTGGGCCTCGAATAATGCAAACAGTGCTGCAGCGTCGGTTTTGAATTATCTCCGCACGTAACTTGATACGCGGAGTATATCGCAAATGCGTGAAATGCGCTCGCCTGAATCGCAATCTCTCGCAACAATCTATGTCGAATTTACCACTGCATCGGGGCACTTATGCGCGCAGTTTTCAGTGTAGTGCCGTGGACTTGGCGGGCCCTTATTTGTACAAATTCTCGCAAGGTAGAGGCGCAAAATCGATTCGAGGATATATTTGCTCATTCATTTGCATGAGCACTGGGGCTATGCATTTGGAGCTCGAGGGAGATTTATCTACAGCCTCATTTGTTTACAGCTTTAAAAGATTTATCAACCGCCGTGGTTACTGTAAGTCAATGCACTCCGATAACGGCACGAACTTCGTTGGAGCGGAAAGGGAGCTGAGAATCCTCTTTGAGCGATGCATGGCTGACGATAAGCTAAGAAATTTCTTCAATGAGTCCAGCATAGAGTAGCATTTCAATCCACCCAACGCGCCGCACATGGGCGGTTATTGGGAGATTGGCATCAAACGCGTTAAATACCACCTTAAACGCGCGATATCTGACGCTCTGATGACCTATGAAGGTCATCACATTGCTCACCGAAATCGAGGCGTGCGTCAATTCGCGCCCTTTATGCGCCCATCCAACAGATGCAGACGACTTAGATTGTCTTACACCTGGTCACTTCATTGTAGGCGAACCGCTAAAGTCTATACCCGATCCCGGAACGCAAGATTTTAACGGCAACTTGCACCAACGCTGGCATGCTGTCAGATGAGGCAACATTTTTGGCGCCGCTGGCGAGATGAGTATCTCGTTAGTTTACATCGTCGCTCTGAATGGTTTCGTTCTTCACTTAACTAATGTGATAATTTCAGTCTTTCTTCAAAACGTTCTCGTTGCAGTTGGTACAACGAACGAGCATTGATGATGATGCTGTCGATGTTGAAGGTTGAGGATTGGTTAAATATGCTGTTGCTACTAAGGATGATGATGATTGGGGGTGAAATTTAGTTTTATGTTTGTGAAGGTTGTCACGTCGTGCACGCTCGCTACAAATAGAGCCTTTCATAGTATTGGAAATGGTGTTGTTGTTGATGCTGTTGTTGTTGATGTTGTTAATTATTTCGTTTTTGAGACGCTGCCCCAGAAGTATAGTAAAACTTAATGTAAACATTAAGGGAGCGGTTCAAGCTGTGGTTCGCATCCACGGTCTGAAGCGCGGAGTTGTTATTTCAAGAAATATGAAACTCACCTTATTGCTCCTGTTGTTGTAATTTTTATTTAATTGATTGGTTTCGAATTGGACCTCGACTGGAATTTGTCAGGAATTAAATTAATGTAAACATTTTCGAAGAATGTAATGAAATTAGGCGGAACTGAGCCGCACATGATTGAACATATGCAGATTTTTTTTAAATACCGAAACAGGAGGTCTAACAAATTAGTATAAACATTTTTCAAAATTTATTACATACTAAGGTTTTTAGTGATATACTGTGATTGAATGAGGGTAGGATGCAGAGTGAATGTGAACGTGTGACTTTTGTTTTGTTCGTTTTGTTGATGAGAGAAGGAGAACTCTGCCTTGTGTCGCATAGGGTTAGTTGTTTGGTTGGTCAGTTTAGGAAATTTAGTGGCTGCGTAAGCAGTGGCTGTTTATGCAGAGGCTGCCTAAGCAGACGTAGAGTTGTTATTTATTTAATTGCTTTGCTCTTTTAGTCGCTGCCTCAGAAATTTAATGTAAACATTAAGTGAATGGATCGAACTGCGGTTTGGTGGACATGCAAGATCTGGAGCGTGGGCTGCGTAAGCAGAGGTAGTGGCATTGTTCTTGTTTTATTTAAGTGCTTGAGATCGAATTGTAGCTTGTTTCGAATTTTGGTGGAATTGAATTATATTTAATGTTTTAATAGCACTTTAATGAAGGCATTGGGGAGATACCTTTTTATATTGTTGTTCTTGTTGTTGTTGCTGCCTTTGTTGGTGTTGTTTTGACATCCTAACTTTTTGATATCGTTAATTTCTGAATATAACGCTAAATATTATATTAATTATAATTATTATGTATACATACTATAATGTAAGCGCATAAAGTACTTATTGTTTGCTGTGTGTGTGTGTGTGTTGTGGTTCTTCCTTGGAAATCCTGGTCGCGGGCTTCTCCGAAGTCCCTCCTTTCCAGTCCGTTCTAATTAAAACACTACAAATCTACTTTGATCACTTTATTACACTAAAGTTGCACACTGTTTGAAGCTCTGCCTCACTGATCCTATTGACTAACTACTGATTCCTATTGACTAACTTACACAACTCTCTATTCAACTGACTCTCGACTACTTCATACCAGTCTTATTTACATTTCTGTATGCCGAAACTTAAATACGGAAACAACAATATGCTAACTGTAGCGGCAAAGACCTGCCTCAACACCTGAGCGCAAGAAAGTGGGTCACTAGTTCCACGGCCAACAAGTGCAATACCGCTTCACCAGCGGCTAGCGCACGCTCGATGAATTGACCTTGGCAAGTTACAATGCGGAATTAAACGCTTAGTGCGATGGAAATTAAACGCTCAGTGCGACATCATTATGGTCGACTGAAAATGTATTCCGCGGAAGTAGCGACTCACAACATCCCTTCACCCCCAGGGAAAGGAAAAATTAATATCGTGAAGCGATGTTAATTTTTCCTTTTATTACAATATTTCTACTGGGTGGTCAACTGTTTGATATTAGTCTTAATGCTATTACAAATTTCTTAAGTAAATACTATAATCGCTTCTTGTCTGGCTCTCCTCGGACATGCTGATTGTAGATGAAGGTGATGGTTTCATCGTATTATGCTTTCGCTGCTACGAATGGTCATATCGTCTTACGGTGATATGACGCGTTGCAGGGCACCCACATTTGAAGAAACGGTGTGTAACTATGTGACTGTACCGATTCGACATGCTCTTCGTAGTTCTGATCTATCTTAAACGGAGTGATGTGGCCTTCGGTGTTTCTTTCTCGTTTTCTTGGACTGCTGGGGTTATGTGCTACGTTGTTGACTGTCTGGTGGACCTCCCATCTTGCTTGACGCTAATTGATCGAAGAAGCTCTGACTGTGGCTTCACGATTCCCTTGTCTCACTTCGGGAAGTTAGCTCTAATTTGCAACTATGATCTGTAGTCAGATGATTTGCGGGGATGGTCCAAAAGAAAAATATTTTAGCACGTCCACCCTGTTGACTAGTGTTAGCGAGAAAACATCGCCATGGTCGTCTTTGTCGAAAAATGATGTCTCTTATTTCTGTGATGGTGCCGTACAACGTGATGGTTCGGAGAAGCAACTTCGATGTACTGCTCGTATCTTTGATTCCATAATCAAATTGAAGCTACCATAGGTGTTGATGCTGTTGGTGGCTTATGCTATTTATTTTCTAATACTTATACTACGAAGTAATTCAATTTCATTTGTTATTTCATGAGTATCTTATGCTTGTTCTGTAATATTTATATACTTATGACTATGTACAACTTGCGTTCGTATTCGATTAGGTTAAAAAAATTTTACACTTTTCGTTATGTGTCCTTAAAAATATTTTCCTAGTGCCTCTTATATAGTTTCTCTTTTTTCCTCCTCTTCTTTTTAATAAAATCTCCGTGCTCATTATTTTGTCCTTTTTTTTAAATTGTTGTTCCTTATTTTCCTAAATTTTTCAGAATGTTTTTTCTTTCTTCCTTTTTTTCTTTGTTTTCTTTTTTTCCTCTATATTTTTTTTGTTTTTTTTCCTTTCGCTTCTCTCTTTTTCTTTCTTTTTCCTTTTACTCAAGAGTTTTTGTCATTTTGTTTTTTATTTTTTTTTTATTTGTACAACTTTTCCCTTATTGATATATACAATTATTAACTCTATTTAAATTAACTTAACAATTTAAATTACTTAATTCATTACATTTAACAATTATTAACTTAATTTAATTTAATTCTTTAGCAAGCTAACTTTAAATTCTATTTTACTTGCTCCCTTTTCTTACAAATGTGATACCACACGCTTGTATATCAAACGTATTCATCGTAGCTGTAGAGTGATCTGCGATGCCACATAATGGCATGACGCCCTGACACCATGTGACAAAACCGTCTACGAATTATCTACCCAAAAATTATTGCAACTTGGACTCCTGATAAATAGGATTAGGTCCAAGTAAAATCGAATTAAAACTAAGTTTATATTGTTTCAACCATATGCATGCACCTAGAAACAACATAAACTTAATATACTGCCTTCACTAAGCCTAGATATATGGTTTAAAAAAATTCTATTATTAATTAATACATTTTGTTAGTGAGTTACATTACTGTTCAATTATTTAAACAAAATATCCCATAAAACCAAAACCAAAACCGTTTTGTGTTAATAAGGATATTCCTGACGTACTTACTAAAGTGCACTTAGTATACATTGCATGAGTATTAAGTTAATACGTTCAACTAAGTTAATACATTTAGTTAAGTTAGTAATGATTCTGTTAAACTTATTCCCATTATACCACTCAATTTGACTTTACTCTTATTTGGGTCAGAACTTAATTTAATAAGTGTTTCTTTGACTCTCGAGCGCGTGGGATGGCTCGAAGAGTCAAGAGGTTGGGGTGGTCTCCGAGCTCGTGATAATCCGGCTCGAAGGACCAAATGTTTGTCTGATCTTCGAGCTCTGGGGATGGCTCGAAGGATCAAGATGGGTGGGGTAAGAAAAGTAAGCAAATGTACTTACTTAAACGATCAATTGGAGTTGGAGTCGGCGTCCGGAAGTAGAGGAATGAGCTTCGTGGTTGGAGTCTGGTCAATTGGAGTCGGCGTCCGGAAGTAGAGGGGTTTCTCCTAATTGGTTATTAAATTTTAGCTTCGAAATTAAACACTGTTCACGTTTGAGGGACACTTTTCCCTTTGAACACACGTCTGCTGCCCTTGAACGTTGATGATAAGAAGGATTGGTTTTGCCGGAACCACCGCCATCTATCTGTGAAAGAGAAAAGAGAAGAACGGAACGAGACGGAATGTGGTCCGCTCGAGCCGTGTTCAGCGGGGTTGCTGATTGATTTTCGTGGGGTTTTATCGCAAAGGGAAAAGCGACGGGAGACGGTGGGGTTTTCGCGTGAACAATAAGTTTTAACCGCAGTGGAAACGACTTCCCTCAGGTTTTCGCTGAGTCATAAATTCTGACTAGCAAAAACCGGATCTGTTGCCACTTCATTCACTGTATCCCCCCCTACCCCGCCGGGGCCTGTGCTAATGCTAAGTGCGCTGCTCATAGCTGACTGTTGTTTTTATAAATTTTTTCACTTTCAGCTACCTCGGCGTATTGTTGTTGTGCTGACCGGCTCAATAAATGCATTGTTTTGACCTAACGCACAGTAGTCAGAACTATTATCTTCCTTATTAAATTATTAGATTTGTGCTCCTCTATTTTCACGGGCCTCCGGGTCATTAATAGGAAGTGAGGACGGTGCAGGCAAGCCGCTTCCTACTGAATCCGAAACTGATGCCTCCGGGGTACCCGCCATTTTCGGTAGTCTAAGACTCCCCCCACCAATCGGTGACGGATATCCCGGGAACCGCCTCCTCATAAACCAATTGCTACTCTGGTTAAACGTATTAAGCCTAACCGAGGGCATGGGAGGAGGGACCTCAGGTTTACCCAATCTTTTATACAAACAACAAGACAATATAATTCCTATTCCCACTATTAGCACATCTACCGTTGACAAACCTGATATTTCCATTATCTTCTACCTTGAAGCAAACTCCTCCCTCCATTTTTCCTTTTCTAACTCAGAATCCAACTCCTCCAACGCTTTTGCCCCTTTCGTCAATTTACCTCGAATATCCACGTGGTCCCCAACCATCACATGCCTTACTGTCATACTTTCACCCCCGCTCCATGACTTTCGCTTGAACGCCAGACTGTCGTTCACCGCCTTAAGCTAGACCTCGTATCTGAACTCATGCAAACTCACATCCGATATTAGCTCGTTGCTAACTGTGGAACGTAACACCACTTGCTGGCTGTATAGCGAGCACCCTTCTCCCAGGACAGAAGTGTCTCCGGGTGTTTAACGTGAGCGCCTGCCAAGACTGGCTTAAGCTCACGGTGTGCCATCACACATGGGGTTGAAGTCAATGCGTCAACCAACGCCCCCCTTGAATAGGTACCTGGTACCAGTCCGCGGGAACCAATTCGAGTACTTGCGTAAAGGACAAGTACTCCCTCTTGGTGAGGGGTCGAGGCCTTTCTAACACCTCTGCCGTTATATGGGTCACGGCACCCGGTTGCAATGCAACTCCACACCGAGCTATAAAAGAATAGCTCTGCCCGCGTACGTTTGGGCGTCAACCACAGCCCCCACGATGCTCCCACTAGGGGTCCTTCTAACAATGACCAGGTTGAGCGTGAGCGAACACGCTACAGGGGCTCCTGATCCCCGTGGTAGCAGACAAAGCCTCTGGTCAGACTTCGTATTCAAGACTACTGCCAGTTGGGCTCCTTACAGCCCGGGACCGGTCGCCCAAAAGTTTTTAAGTCCAGCTGTGGATAGAACTTGGTGCAGACAGAAACTGCCCACACCAAACGTGAAAACAGTCTAAAGACATGTGTATGGACATGTCTTCCTCACTGCGGGAGCGAGGCCTATCCGTACCTCTTCCACTCAGACAGGAAGCGGTACCTAAGACGGGGTTTAACCCCAATTTAGCTGGACCCCCAACAAGATGTAAAAATCTTTGATTCCGGGGTGAGACGTTGAGACCAACCTCAACAGCCCCCGAAACCCGTGGTACCAGACAACCTCTGGTCAGGCTTCGTAACCAAGTTACTACCGGTGAGCTCCATACCGCTCAGGGACCGGTGGCCCCAGGAGAGACGACACCAGAAACGCAACACCAGTGCAGCACAACAGCTCTGTCCTCCCCCAGGACGACAGCCAGGCTGGCACACACATAACATGCACACTACATTCAGCACAACCAACACATACATCGCCATCCAACCCCACCCAACACACACACACACAATCACCTACAACTTACCTATTCATACAACCCATACGCCACATACACAAGACCACCCACGCACAGCTAACCTACCCTCGCACGACGCTCCACGAACACTCTACCGGCGAACCGGTCCAGACATTCCAGTTGCTCTGATGTGTAGAGAGCCTCACTCACACAGAACCCCTAGTCAGTCCAACAAATGCCCATAGCCCCCAAATCCCTAAAGTCAGAGTACAATGGGCAGACACACAAGACATGCAGCAAATCCTCAATTTCAGTTCCACAGTCACAAGCTTCTGAAGCCGTGAGGCATCTCTTAAACAAAAATGCATTAAGAGAGCCATGGCCAGTTAGCAAAAAGCCCAAGCTCAGACTGAAGCCAAACCAAGGATGACTTGCAGCAAATGTGACGTCCCGTATGTATTCATACGTCGTCCTACCCTTTTCACTATTGTTCCATCTAGTTTGCCAGCTAGATGAAACACATTCATTCAAGAACGCTTTGCGCTCTGTCACACTAAGCCTCTCCACATCACTCTCAAACCATTCATGCTGCAGCAATGGTAATCCCCTCCTGCATCTGAAGATGGCCGCACGACAGACCACCTCCAAGTCAAGAGGAGCAACCCCCATTAATACCTGTAGGGCCTCCGTGGAGACCGTACGGCATACTGGCAGGCATGCAGCAAGCATAATCCTCTGGCATGCCAGAATCTTGCGATACCCAGCAGCAGACGTTACCACATCGCACCAGACCGACGCACCAAAAATTGCACATGCCAGAAACAGACCCCCATAGAGGACACGGACAGCACGTCTACTCAGACCCCAGTCACACCTAAGCAGCCAACGCACCTGACCCGCCACACACACAAGACGCTCTTGCGTATGTGTCAGATGGGGAAGGATATTCATCCTTTCACCGATAGTCACCCCAAGTACTTGACCTCAGTCTCATACTTGAGGGAGACACCAGATGCACGCACAATTGGATGTCGATTACGTGATAATCTGCCCTTGAGCAGCATTATCACGGTCTTGTCCATTGCCGCGTCCACACCACCCTGAGCACCCCACTCACACACAACACTCATGGCACTCTCTCCCAAGGATTCAATCGCGGCACGCGACCGACCCTCAACGAAGACAAGCAGATCGTCGGCGTAAGCACAACACTTCCAGGACAGACCAAGACGCCGCAACAGAGGATCCATCATGAGGTTCCAAATAAATGGACCACAGACGGAACCCTGCGGACAGCCCCTGACCACATCAGCCCAGACGCATTGATTACTTCCAGCCACGCAGGCCTTTCTGTCAGAGAAGTAACTCTCCCACAGTCCAACCTCACGGCAGCCCAACTCACGTAGCCTACTGGTGATACTAGACCAGCTCAAGTAGTCAAACGCACCCTTGAAGTCCACGAATACACCCAAGACGTATTCCGCACTAGAGGAGCTCACACAATCCCTCACATACGCCCACGCATCCTCCACTGACCGACCAATCCTGAAACCAAATTGCCAAGGACACATGTCATCAGGCAAGCACTCATGAAGCCGTTTACCATAACCCTCTCCAGCACTTTTCCAAGTACCGGAAGAAGGCTAATCCCCCGATAGGATCTAGGATTAACCCTTCTCTCAGGACAATATACCCGAAACCCTCTAAGGTTAACGCCGAAGACTCTTCCCCACATACCTGCCTGAAAGGTATCGGTTCCCTTAGTTTAAAGAGCCAGCTATTCCCCGTGCCCAAACGGACCAGCATACCCATGCTAGCAGGCACTACCTTTCTCCTGCAAACTTCTTATGCCGATTTAGACTGTTTGAACATAACGGGTAATTTGCTGTTAGGTACTTACCCGAATCTTTGCAAAGTAGGACTTCTGGCCTGTTTTCCATTTTCCTGTCGGGGTCCACCAGGGATACACACTCTTCGACGTCACTGCCTGTCAGAGACATGAACATAGCCTGATCCCTAGACTCGGCCAAATAATCCGATGCAAGTTCTGTGATCATATCAAATTTAGGGTCTTCAAGGGACGGAACAGGATACATTCTGTATAGGGTGTAACAAACATTATCCTGTAATGGAATCTTTACTACTACAAGGAAGGAATCGCCATCAGGGAATGCCCTCACTTCTGCTACCTTGTGGATGTTGAATGTGTTAGCCAACAGCCCGGTTAACCGACCCTTCAAAGACCGACTTCTTGCTACCTCCGTCAACACTGTCGTATTCAGAATAGAAGGATGAAGTTTCTCTGTATGCAGATCGTCTATCACGGACAGTTCTAGTAATATCTTTCCCTGTATTTGTATCAGGCTTGCCTCAATTGCTGTTTGCAGTTGCATGACCTGCAACACATCCTCTACTGACTCTTTTTCGCTCAGGGTTTTCCTATATACGTCATTTTGTCTCAGAAGGGCCTCTCTTAACTCGGTCTGTAATTTTTCAACCTTTTCCACAGTCGATATTAACGATTCCGCCAGCCTATTGTAGTTGGATTCCATTACTGTGACCCGGTGTTTTAATAGTTCTAAATGTTTTGCCTGTCCCGCTTCCAGGGTCTTCAGGTCGTCCGTAATCATCTCCTCGTCCCTTTTGTCCATTGTTCCGGAAGCTCACTTGAGTGCTCCTCCCACAAAGTCCAACGACCTCCGTACCCTTGTACGGCTCCCATTCTCCAGGGACTGTATCACATTTTCGTGGTCTCTTAATGTGCCCAAAACCGCTGCTATCAGTTAATTTATTTTCATGCAGACCTTCTGCAGTATTGCCATTTGTCCTGTTACCTCTAGGAATCGACACAAATCCATGGTCCTCTCATTATAACCACTCAGTCTGTCCAGAATGGTTCTAAAATTCGTTGGCTCAAATCTTGTTAACACAATCCATGTTTCTCTATAAAAAACCGCTTCCCTTGAGTTTTCAAAAAAAAAAAACGGGCGTGTCCACCAATCGTTTTACTAGCGATTTTCCATCACAAACCTCTGCCAAAATTGCCGCTAACAGCAGAATCCGTAAATAAGTTGCTCTCATCATATACTCTGTGCGAACGATTTTCGGTTCGTAAAAACCGGCTGCGCCAAATATGTTGTGGTTCTTCCTTGGAAATCCTGGTCGTGGGCTTCTCCGAAGTCCCTCCTCTCCAGTCCGTTCAAATTAAAACACTACAAATCTACTTTGATCACTTTATTACACTAAAGTTGCATACTGTTTGAAGCTCTGCTTCACTGATCACTACTGATTCCTATTGACTAACTTACACAACTCTCTACTCAACTGACTCTCGACTACTACATAGCAGTCTTATTTATATTTCTGTATGCGGAAACTTAAATATGGAAACAACAATAACTGTAGCGGAAAAGACCTGAGACCTCAACACCTGAGCGCAAGAAAGTGGGTCACTAGTTCCACGGCCAACAAGTGCAACACCGCTTCACCAGCGGCTAGCGCGGGCTCAATGAATTGACCGTCGCAAGTTATAATGCGGAATTAAACGCTTAGTGCGATGGAAATTAAACGCTCAGTGCGACATCATTATGGTCGACTGAAAATGTATTCCGCGGAAGTAGCGACTCACAACATGTGTTTTGTTAAGGAATTCACAGATATTAGTATGAGTCATCAATTTCGCAGAATTTATTTTTGCAGAGACGCGTTTTGTATACTGTTATTATCGTTGAAATTTAAGAGAGTTGAATCGCTATGGCAGAGGAGTATAAAAGGAACAACAAGTTATTACAGAACTTCATTAATCGTTTGATTCTCCAAGACATTAAGCCGTGTGAGCTCCAAATAACTTTTGAGAAAATACTCATATATTTTGTACGCTTTAAAAGCATTAAATAAATTATAATTATATTTATAACTAAAAATAGTAAATAAAAATTATTTACTATTATTCAAATTGAATAAAACACCTTAGTTTGCAAAACTAAAACCCAGAGCATTCACAAAGAGTACATTAAAGTGTTAACTAAAGCTTAAAGTTTTATAAAGAACGCTCAAATTTTGAATAAGACTGAAGTGAAATCTACTTCATTAATATTATTATCATCATAATCATCATCAACAATAACTACATCTTCAGTTAAATCCTTTCAAAATGGAAGGATTCATTTGCAGTGAGTGTGGTGTTCGTTTCACCAAAAATCGCAACCTTAAACGCCATGTTTTAAGTAAACATGCTGAAAAACAAGAATTCGAGTGCGACAAATGTCAGCAGAAATTTACCCGACGCGATAACCTGAAAGGACATTGTAACGTTGCTCTGGCCGGGATATAACTCGTGGAGATAGACCGGAGTTCAGTCCACAGAAAATTTAGTGGAACAATAAATTCACTTTATTTATTTACTCTGACGCTGGTAAATCGCCGATGAATGCGCTTTTGTCGCGCCGGTGAATGCGCTGGTGAATGCGCCGATGAATGCGCTTTGTCGCGCCGGTGAATGCGCCGATGAGTGCGCTTTTGTCGCACTGGTTAACGCGCTGGTGAGTGCACTTATGTTGCGCTAGTGTCGCGCTGGTTAGTGCGCCTGTGTTACCCTGATGAACGCGCTGTGTCGCGCCGGTGAACCGGCCCAGCTATCAGCTATTAGATCAGATATATCGGCTATCAGATCAGTTACAACTGATATCAGATCAGCTTTATATCAGATCAGTTCAAAGGCTGTTTGCATACTAGTATGTAAGTGCCTGGGATGCTTTCATTTATAGTTGGATGTAAATGAAAACATTTCCAACCTTCAATCCTCTTTCTCACTCTTACATACACTACGTCCACTCTTACATACACTACGCTCTTACATATACTACGCCCGGTGGTGATGGCGGTGACGGTGAAGTCGATGTTGATGTTGTTGATATTGTTGATGTTGTTGTTGTTGTTGATGTTGTTGATGATGTTGTTGTTGTTGGTTTTGTTGATATTGCTGCATATGTTGTTGTGGTTGTTGATGAAAGTGATGATGTTGAAACAAGTTTTTTTTCTTTTGTTGAAAGTTTTAGAGTTTTATAGCTCTTTAAAATGTTTTTTTAGTATTTTAGCAGTTTCTTTCACTTTTTAAATTTCGTCTTTACTTTTCTTTTTTAATTGTTGTGCTTACTTTTCTGTTTAAATGTTTTTATAAGTATTTCACCTTCTTTAAATGTTTTTACTTTTTAAATGTTCTGTGCGCTCTTTACTTTTTCACTGTTTTAAAATCTTTTTACTCTTACGCTTCCTTTCACTTTCATATTTTTTATATTACCGCAAGGCACAAGTAAAAACGTACGCGACTTGAACACTTCAATATACAGATACTGAGTGAAGTCTGATTATAAATTTAAGTCCTTTCATACTCCAGCTGAACCCTTGTTAAATTGAGATTAAAAAATCTGTATATGTTCAATCATGTTCGGCTCAGTTCCGCCTAATTTCACTGCATTCTTCGGAAATGCTTGTATTAATTTAATTCCAGCAAATTCGAGTCATGCCACAGTTCGATCCCAAGCAATTAAATAAACAACAACAGTACCTCTGCTTACACATCCCCACGCTGCAGATCATGCATACACGCAAAGCCGAATTTCGGTCCATTCACTTAATTTTTACATTAAATTTCTGAGGCAGCGTCTAAAAAGCAAAGCAATTAAATAAACAACAATTCTACGTCTGTTTAAGCAGCCTCTGCATAGACAGTCACTGCTTACGCAGCCACTGCTTAGGCTACCGCTACCCGCGCCCGCACTCGTTCATATAGCTCTGTATGCAACATACATATATTAAAACTACAACAACTACAACAGCATACTTCCTAAATTTCCTAAAAATAACTCCACTGACCAACAAACCAACTAACCCTATGTGACACAAGCAGAGTTCGCCTTCTCTCGTAAACAAAACGAACAAAACAAAAGCCACACGCTGACACTCACTCTACATATCCCTATCCTACCCTCATCCAATCATACCATATCACTAAAAACCATAATATGCAATTACTTTTGAAATGTTTACAGTAATTTGTTAGACCGCCTGTGTCGATTTTTTAAAAAAAAAGATATTCTTTGATAAGTCATAAAATAAAATCATCGACCTCCCTTCATTATTAAAATTACAAACACCTAAAAGCGAGCGTCAAACTGCCTCAAAATCTCTTATCGTCATCCTCATTCATTCTAAGTTACGGATCGCACAACCATCCAGCCACTTGTGATTTTATTACACTTCTGGGGCAGCGTTTCAAAAGCGAAGTAATTAAATAAACAACAACTACAACACTACTTCTGCTTACGCAGCTTCTGCTTAGGCAGCCTCTGCTTAGCAAGCTGCCACCTGCGATCACATTCCCTCAACCCCCCATACATTCCCTCAACCCTGAATCCTACATTCAAACTTTAAAACTACAACAACAACAACAGCACACTTCCTAATTTCCTAAAAAATAACTTCATTCACCAACCCTATGCGCGACACAAGTCATAGTTCGCCTTCTTCAATAAACAGAACGAGTAAAACAAAAGTCACACCCTGACACTCACTCTACATATCCCTATCCTACCCTTAACCAATCACACCATGTCACTAAAAGCTTAATAAAAAATATTAGCCTAGGAACTTTTATGATTGCACAAGTGAGATGAAGAGGACAAACACAGGAGCATAAACAAAACCTACATTTCTAATAACGCTCAATCCTGAACTCGCAGTCACGCGTTAGTCCATTCAATAAATTTTACATTCTTGACACTAATTTGTTAGACCGCCTGTGTCGGTATTCTTTGTGAAATCATAAATTATAGTAAAATTGTCGACCCGTCTGCGGTATTTAAAGTACTGCACATCTAAAACAGAGGTGTCAAATTTTACTCAAACATCTCTCTGCGCGCGAACCGCATGCGTACCAAAATACGGAGTACGCAGACACTTGACATTTTATTACACTTCCCACTAACAACATAACCTCTGCTTACGCAGCCGCTCCGCACGCCCGTACTCGTTCCCAGAGCTCTGTATCCTAAATGCAAATATTAAAACTACAACAACAACAACAGCATACTTCCTAAATTTCTTAAAAAATAACTCCACTCACAAACCCTATGCGACACAAAAGCCACAGTTCGATCCGTTCACTTTATGTTTACATTAAATTTCACTACACTTCTGAGGCGGCGTCTCAAAAAGCGAAGCAATTAAATAAGCAACAACAACAACAACACTACTTCTGCTTAGGCAGCCTCTGCTTATGCAGCGTCTGCTTAGCAAGCTGCCATCCGCGAGCACACACATTCCCACAGTCGCTTGGCTCATAAAAATCCTACCCTCATCCATTCACACCTCAGCAATAAAAAAATCTTAATATGATATCCTACAACAACAATTCCAAAGGCAAGCATCTTGCCGCTTCTGCTCTCCCAATACTCACATACCATTATGCACTCCCCTCCCTCTCCCTTGTTCCACACCATCTCACCAACCAACCGACTGATCGTCTGACGTCCGCCAGCCGCTACCTGCCAGCCGCCAGCTTCCAGCCTTCAATCCTCTTTCTCACTCGAAATACACAGGCGGTGCCATAATATTTTATACCGTTCATGAGATACTTTGTTATGAGTGGGCGGGGAACGCCCATTTTTTTTAGAATTTTAGTAATGGCGCTATATGTTCCGAAATAAAATTATAGCTCAATATCTCGCACGGTTTATGAGATATTGACATTTTAAAAATCTTTTTAAAACGAGGTGCCTTTACCTTCCCTATGTAAAGTAGGCGTGGTTGTTAACCGATCTCGCCCATTTTCAATCTCAAACTTCCCTACATAACAAAGAATATTTTGTCCAAATTTCATTGCGATATTTTTTTGTCGTTCTCCGTAATCCCGTGTGGTATGCAAGACAACCCTTCACAACAACTCTTCATATGTGGTAACCATTTCAGTGACTCTTCGATAGGAAAGAAGAAACTGGAGCTTTTCCTAAATTTAACCTCATTAAAAATATCGAGGATATGGACAATTTTGAGGAACTAGTTCTATAAGCAGGGCCGCCGCCAGCGCCGGGCAACTGGGACAACCGCACCGGGACCCGCGCTTAAGAAGGCCCCGCGCTTAAGAGGACCCCGCGCTTAAAAGGGACCCGCGCTTAAGAGGGTCCCGCGCTTAAGAGGGCCCGCGCTTAAGAGGATTTTGAGTATGTATATCTAAAAAAGCTATATATAAAATTTTAAGCAATGATGAGTTCATTGTGAATGCGCGCAATCAGTGTGAGTACATACTATATAGTCCGTAAGTTTAGGTGCGTAAACGGATAAAAGTTGAAATGATTTTAACTTTTCTTTGCGTAATCCGTCCATTCTATTACAGTCGTGTTGTCTATTACAAAGTTGTTGTGGTGAGCAAAACAATGACAACTACAATATTGTTACGTAAATTTATATTTACGGGTACGACTCTCTTAGGTTCGATCTCTGGATTGTGAATAATCCAATAAAACTCAAAAGTATTGTTGTTATACCCTACACCCGAAGGGAGTAGGGTATAACAACGCCCACTCATACAAAAGTTGTCAATATCTTGTAAACGGTATAAAATATTATCACGAAATTTTATCACGAGGTATCTACAAGTATTACCAATTTGTATACAAACAAGTAGAAGTGTTGTCTTCGGCCTGGCCGAAATCTAAATACCCTACACCCGAGTAACTGAAAAAATTATAATTTCGCCACTTAACAACTTTTGTATAAGTAGGCGTACCACGCCCATTTCGGGCAAATGTTTTTGCAATGTCTCTAGGTACTGCTAGATAGAATTACGAACGTATTAATATTTTGAACCGTTTATGGGATATTTCCAACTTTTGTGTAAGTGGGCGGACCGCGCCCATTTTTATACCCTACACCCGAAGGGAGTAGGGTATATTCACTTTGTTCTTCCGTTTGTAACGCAGAGAAGGAGACGAGATAGATATAGAAAAGTATATAGATTCTTTCTCAGCGTCACCTCCTGAATAGATTTAGTTTTAGTGGGCGTGGTCCGCCCACTTACACAAAAGTTTGGTTTGTCTATCTATCTATTTGTCTTGCAATGCTGTAGAAGATTGTGGAACTAGATATCTATCTTTTTCTCTTTTGTGCTAGGTGACATGTAGATGTAGCGATTTAAAGCATTTGGATGGTTTCCAGTAGTTTCGCGAAACCTCGATCGTAAATTCGTCACACTGCCCTCCACTTAAGTCTGATCGTCCCGACCAGACACCAAATTCCTTGATCCATATGGGACTAGTCTCCCCAAGTGAACGAATTTAATTTTACCTCGCCTCTGCGTGTACATATAGTACAACATCGTTCAGTCGCTTTATGAACTTATGAACTCTTCCCACGATGTTTGCCCCTTTGGGACAATCCCTTTTCCCGTTGCGGATTGTACAGCAGCACCAAGTCGCCTTCTTGAATTTCTTCGGAATTCATACCTCGGTCATAAGATCCTTCACTTTATTAAGTAAGTTCATTGCTTTTTCCAAATTTGAAACGGGGGTCTCAAATCTGTGACAAAAATAATCCTCACAGGTGGGTGGCCGGTAGTATCATGGATTGCTGATCGGTAAGCCAATAAAAACACAATATGCTTGTCAAAAGTACGCTGACATTTGCCCAGTACTTTCCGCAAATGTTCTTCTAATGTTCGGTTAAACCTTTCCACCATGCCGTCCGATTGTGGGTGTAGAGCTGTCGTTCCAGTTTTCTTGATACGCAACAATGAGCACATTTCTTGAAATATATCAGACTCCAAGTTCCTCCCTTGATTTGAATACAACTCAATGGGTATTCCAAACCGTGTGACCCAATTCTGCTAAAAAGCTTCGGCCACAGTTTTAGCCTCCTGATTTGGTATAGCGTATACTTCTGGCCACTTACTGAAATAGTCCATAATCACAAACACATTTCGAAAGGTGCTCCCGCATTGTACTTCTGCAACTTTCCTCTGCTTCTAACTTTCGGACCCTTAGCTGCAATGCATTGCGCGCAGTTTTTAATCCATTCAGCAACTGATTCTTGACAATTCACCCAATAAAACCGTTGTTTAACCTTTTCCAGAGTTTTCGTGACGCCGAAATGTCCTCTTGGTACACAATGGGCCACTTGGTCCATTGTGGAACTTTCATTTCACGCCTTGGCCAACGAACTTTCTGATGCCATTTCTTCCTTCGTTGGTCTTTAATCCGTTTCTTTCGCTTTCATGACCTTAACTAATAGCACAATCTGTCCTTCTAGATTTTTAAACTGGAGTAACCATCTGAGTGCTGCATGATCTGTTCGACCACTGCCAAGAGTTCCCGTCTTGTAACGCAATAGTTCCTTTCCGGTTTTCCAAGAATTCTGCTATAGTACAGAATTACTTTTTCCTGACCATCGATAACCTGTGAGAGTACACCCCCTATTCCATGTGCTCTAGCATCTGTGCCTAGGACGAACTTTCCTCCAGGAACTGGATAAGACAACATGGGAGCTGTACAAAGCAATCCCTTCAACTGTTGAAAGGCATCCCCTTCCTCCTCTTTCCACACAAAGTTGCAATTTTTCTTCGTCAAAATATGCATACTTCTTGCAACATTGGCAAA
The DNA here is from genome assembly GCA_922984085.1 of Sicus ferrugineus. Lineage (NCBI taxonomy): Eukaryota > Metazoa > Arthropoda > Insecta > Diptera > Conopidae > Sicus > Sicus ferrugineus. Next base: position 31,580,426 of record OV277348.1, read on the forward strand.
TCCGAGTAAAAAGCCTCGGTAATATGTACAGAGCCCAAGGAAGTTTCCCACTTCATGAACATGCGTAGGTTGACCATACCAGACAGACAGGCCAGACAGACAGACCACACAGACAGACCAGACAGACCAGACAGACCAGACAGACCAGACAGACCAGACAGACCAGACAGACCAGACAGACCAGACAGACCAGACAGACCAGACAGACCAGACAGACCAGACAGACCAGACAGACCAGACAGACCAGACAGACCAGACAGACCAGACAGACCAGACAGACCAGACAGACCAGACAGACCAGACAGACCAGACAGACCAGACAGACCAGACAGACCAGACAGACCAGACAGACCAGACAGACCAGACAGACCAGACAGACCAGACAGACCAGACAGACCAGACAGACCAGACAGACCAGACAGACCAGACAGACCAGACAGACCAGACAGACCAGACAGACCAGACAGACCAGACAGACCAGACAGACCAGACAGACCAGACAGACCAGACAGACCAGACAGACCAGACAGACCAGACAGACCAGACAGACCAGACAGACCAGACAGACCAGACAGACCAGACAGACCAGACAGACCAGACAGACCAGACAGACCAGACAGACCAGACAGACCAGACAGACCAGACAGACCAGACAGACCAGACAGACCAGACAGACCAGACAGACCAGACAGACCAGACAGACCAGACAGACCAGACAGACCAGACAGACCAGACAGACCAGACAGACCAGACAGACCAGACAGACCAGACAGACCAGACAGACCAGACAGACCAGACAGACCAGACAGACCAGACAGACCAGACAGACCAGACAGACCAGACAGACCAGACAGACCAGACAGACCAGACAGACCAGACAGACCAGACAGACCAGACAGACCAGACAGACCAGACAGACCAGACAGACCAGACAGACCAGACAGACCAGACAGACCAGACAGACCAGACAGACCAGACAGACCAGACAGACCAGACAGACCAGACAGACCAGACAGACCAGACAGACCAGACAGACCAGACAGACCAGACAGACCAGACAGACCAGACAGACCAGACAGACCAGACAGACCAGACAGACCAGACAGACCAGACAGACCAGACAGACCAGACAGACCAGACAGACCAGACAGACCAGACAGACCAGACAGACCAGACAGACCAGACAGACCAGACAGACCAGACAGACCAGACAGACCAGACAGACCAGACAGACCAGACAGACCAGACAGACCAGACAGACCAGACAGACCAGACAGACCAGACAGACCAGACAGACCAGACAGACCAGACAGACCAGACAGACCAGACAGACCAGACAGACCAGACAGACAGACCAGACAGACAGACCAGACAGACAGACCAGACAGACAGACCAGACAGACAGACCAGACAGACAGACCAGACAGACAGACCAGACAGACAGACCAGACAGACAGACCAGACAGACAGACCAGACAGACAGACCAGACAGACAGACCAGACAGACAGACCAGACAGACAGACCAGACAGACAGACCAGACAGACAGACCAGACAGACAGACCAGACAGACAGACCAGACAGACAGACCAGACAGACAGACCAGACAGACAGACCAGACAGACAGACCAGACAGACAGACCAGACAGACAGACCAGACAGACAGACCAGACAGACAGACCAGACAGACAGACCAGACAGACAGACCAGACAGACAGACCAGACAGACAGACCAGACAGACAGACCAGACAGACAGACCAGACAGACAGACCAGACAGACAGACCAGACAGACAGACCAGACAGACAGACCAGACAGACAGACCAGACAGACAGACCAGACAGACAGACCAGACAGACAGACCAGACAGACAGACCAGACAGACAGACCAGACAGACAGACCAGACAGACAGACCAGACAGACAGACCAGACAGACAGACCAGACAGACAGACCAGACAGACAGACCAGACAGACAGACCAGACAGACAGACCAGACAGACAGACCAGACAGACAGACCAGACAGACAGACCAGACAGACAGACCAGACAGACAGACCAGACAGACAGACCAGACAGACAGACCAGACAGACAGACCAGACAGACAGACCAGACAGACAGACCAGGCAGACAGACCAGGCAGACAGACCAGACAGACAGACCAGACAGACAGACCAGACAGACAGACCAGACAGACAGACCAGACAGACAGACCAGACAGACAGACCAGACAGACAGACCAGACAGACAGACCAGACAGACAGACCAGACAGACAGACCAGACAGACAGACCAGACAGACAGACCAGACAGACAGACCAGACAGACAGACCAGACAGACAGACCAGACAGACAGACCAGACAGACAGACCAGACAGACAGACCAGACAGACAGACCAGACAGACAGACCAGACAGACAGACCAGACAGACAGACCAGACAGACAGACCAGACAGACAGACCAGACAGACAGACCAGACAGACAGACCAGACAGACAGACCAGACAGACAGACCAGACAGACAGACCAGACAGACAGACCAGACAGACAGACCTGACAGACAGACCAGACAGACAGACCAGACAGACAGACCAGACAGAGAGACCAGACAGAGAGACCAGACAGAGAGACCAGACAGAGAGACCAGACAGAGAGACCAGACAGAGAGACCAGACAGAGAGACCAGACAGAGAGACCAGACAGAGAGACCAGACAGACAGACTAGACAGACAGACTAGACAGACAGACTAGACAGACAGACCAGACAGACAGACCAGACAGACAGACCAGACAGACAGACCAGACAGACAGACCAGACAGACAGACCAGACAGACAGACCAGACAGACAGACCAGACAGACAGACCAGACAGACAGACCAGACAGACAGACCAGACAGACAGACCAGACAGACAGACCAGACAGACAGACCAGACAGACAGACCAGACAGACAGACCAGACAGACAGACCAGACAGACAGACCAGACAGACAGACCAGACAGACAGACCAGACAGACAGACCAGACAGACAGACCAGACAGACAGACCAGACAGACAGACCAGACAGACAGACCAGACAGACAGACCAGACAGACAGACCAGACAGACAGACCAGACAGACAGACCAGACAGACAGACCAGACAGACAGACCAGACAGACAGACCAGACAGACAGACCAGACAGACAGACCAGACAGACAGACCAGACAGACAGACCAGACAGACAGACCAGACAGACAGACCAGACAGACAGACCAGACAGACAGACCAGACAGACAGACCAGACAGACAGACCAGACAGACAGACCAGACAGACAGACCAGACAGACAGACCAGACAGACAGACCAGACAGACAGACCAGACAGACAGACCAGACAGACAGACCAGACAGACAGACCAGACAGACAGACCAGACAGACAGACCAGACAGACAGACCAGACAGACAGACCAGACAGACAGACCAGACAGACAGACCAGACAGACAGACCAGACAGACAGACCAGACAGACAGACCAGACAGACAGACCAGACAGACAGACCAGACAGACAGACCAGACAGACAGACCAGACAGACAGACCAGACAGACAGACCAGACAGACAGACCAGACAGACAGACCAGACAGACAGACCAGACAGACAGACCAGACAGACAGACCAGACAGACAGACCAGACAGACAGACCAGACAGACAGACCAGACAGACAGACCAGACAGACAGACCAGACAGACAGACCAGACAGACAGACCAGACAGACAGACCAGACAGACAGACCAGACAGACAGACCAGACAGACAGACCAGACAGACAGACCAGACAGACAGACCAGACAGACAGACCAGACAGACAGACCAGACAGACAGACCAGACAGACAGACCAGACAGACAGACCAGACAGACAGACCAGACAGACAGACCAGACAGACAGACCAGACAGACAGACCAGACAGACAGACCAGACAGACAGACCAGACAGACAGACCAGACAGACAGACCAGACAGACAGACCAGACAGACAGACCAGACAGACAGACCAGACAGACAGACCAGACAGACAGACCAGACAGACAGACCAGACAGACAGACCAGACAGACAGACCAGACAGACAGACCAGACAGACAGACCAGACAGACAGACCAGACAGACAGACCAGACAGACAGACCAGACAGACAGACCAGACAGACAGACCAGACAGACAGACCAGACAGACAGACCAGACAGACAGACCAGACAGACAGACCAGACAGACAGACCAGACAGACAGACCAGACAGACAGACCAGACAGACAGACCAGACAGACAGACCAGACAGACAGACCAGACAGACAGACCAGACAGACAGACCAGACAGACAGACCAGACAGACAGACCAGACAGACAGACCAGACAGACAGACCAGACAGACAGACCAGACAGACAGACCAGACAGACAGACCAGACAGACAGACCAGACAGACAGACCAGACAGACAGACCAGACAGACAGACCAGACAGACAGACCAGACAGACAGACCAGACAGACAGACCAGACAGACAGACCAGACAGACAGACCAGACAGACAGACCAGACAGACAGACCAGACAGACAGACCAGACAGACAGACCAGACAGACAGACCAGACAGACAGACCAGACAGACAGACCAGACAGACAGACCAGACAGACAGACCAGACAGACAGACCAGACAGACAGACCAGACAGACAGACAGACCAGACAGACAGACCAGACAGACAGACCAGACAGACAGACCAGACAGACAGACCAGACAGACAGACCAGACAGACAGACCAGACAGACAGACCAGACAGACAGACCAGACAGACAGACCAGACAGACAGACCAGACAGACAGACCAGACAGACAGACCAGACAGACAGACCAGACAGACCAGACAGACCAGACAGACCAGACAGACCAGACCAGACAGACCAGACAGACCAGACAGACCAGACAGACAGACCAGACAGACAGACCAGACAGACAGACCAGACAGACAGACCAGACAGACAGACCAGACAGACAGACCAGACAGACAGACCAGACAGACAGACCAGACAGACAGACCAGACAGACAGACCAGACAGACAGACCAGACAGACAGACCAGACAGACAGACCAGACAGACAGACCAGACAGACAGACCAGACAGACAGACCAGACAGACAGACCAGACAGACAGACCAGACAGACAGACCAGACAGACAGACCAGACAGACAGACCAGACAGACAGACCAGACAGACAGACCAGACAGACAGACCAGACAGACAGACCAGACAGACAGACCAGACAGACAGACCAGACAGACAGACCAGACAGACAGACCAGACAGACAGACCAGACAGACAGACCAGACAGACAGACCAGACAGACAGACCAGACAGACAGACCAGACAGACAGACCAGACAGACAGACCAGACAGACAGACCAGACAGACAGACCAGACAGACAGACCAGACAGACAGACCAGACAGACAGACCAGACAGACAGACCAGACAGACAGACCAGACAGACAGACCAGACAGACAGACCAGACAGACAGACCAGACAGACAGACCAGACAGACAGACCAGACAGACAGACCAGACAGACAGACCAGACAGACAGACCAGACAGACAGACCAGACAGACAGACCAGACAGACAGACCAGACAGACAGACCAGACAGACAGACCAGACAGACAGACCAGACAGACAGACCAGACAGACAGACCAGACAGACAGACCAGACAGACAGACCAGACAGACAGACCAGACAGACAGACCAGACAGACAGACCAGACAGACAGACCAGACAGACAGACCAGACAGACAGACCAGACAGACAGACCAGACAGACAGACCAGACAGACAGACCAGACAGACAGACCAGACAGACAGACCAGACAGACAGACCAGACAGACAGACCAGACAGACAGACCAGACAGACAGACCAGACAGACAGACCAGACAGACAGACCAGACAGACAGACCAGACAGACAGACCAGACAGACAGACCAGACAGACAGACCAGACAGACAGACCAGACAGACAGACCAGACAGACAGACCAGACAGACAGACCAGACAGACAGACCAGACAGACAGACCAGACAGACAGACCAGACAGACAGACCAGACAGACAGACCAGACAGACAGACCAGACAGACAGACCAGACAGACAGACCAGACAGACAGACCAGACAGACAGACCAGACAGACAGACCAGACAGACAGACCAGACAGACAGACCAGACAGACAGACCAGACAGACAGACCAGACAGACAGACCAGACAGACAGACCAGACAGACAGACCAGACAGACAGACCAGACAGACAGACCAGACAGACAGACCAGACAGACAGACCAGACAGACAGACCAGACAGACAGACCAGACAGACAGACCAGACAGACAGACCAGACAGACAGACAGACAGACCAGACAGACAGACCAGACAGACAGACCAGACAGACAGACCAGACAGACAGACCAGACAGACAGACCAGACAGACAGACCAGACAGACAGACCAGACAGACAGACCAGACAGACAGACCAGACAGACAGACCAGACAGACAGACCAGACAGACAGACCAGACAGACAGACAGACCAGACAGACAGACAGACCAGACAGACAGACCAGACAGACAGACCAGACAGACAGACCAGACAGACAGACCAGACAGACAGACCAGACAGACAGACCAGACAGACAGACCAGACAGACAGACCAGACAGACAGACCAGACAGACAGACCAGACAGACAGACCAGACAGACAGACCAGACAGACAGACCAGACAGACAGACCAGACAGACAGACCAGACAGACAGACCAGACAGACAGACCAGACAGACAGACCAGACAGACAGACCAGACAGACAGACCAGACAGACAGACCAGACAGACAGACCAGACAGACAGACCAGACAGACAGACCAGACAGACAGACCAGACAGACAGACCAGACAGACAGACCAGACAGACAGACCAGACAGACAGACCAGACAGACAGACCAGACAGACAGACCAGACAGACAGACCAGACAGACAGACCAGACAGACAGACCAGACAGACAGACCAGACAGACAGACCAGACAGACAGACCAGACAGACAGACCAGACAGACAGACCAGACAGACAGACCAGACAGACAGACCAGACAGACAGACAGACCAGACAGACAGACCAGACAGACAGACCAGACAGACAGACCAGACAGACAGACCAGACAGACAGACCAGACAGACAGACCAGACAGACAGACCAGACAGACAGACCAGACAGACAGACCAGACAGACAGACCAGACAGACAGACCAGACAGACAGACCAGACAGACAGACCAGACAGACAGACCAGACAGACAGACCAGACAGACAGACCAGACAGACAGACCAGACAGACAGACCAGACAGACAGACCAGACAGACAGACCAGACAGACAGACCAGACAGACAGACCAGACAGACAGACCAGACAGACAGACCAGACAGACAGACCAGACAGACAGACCAGACAGACAGACCAGACAGACAGACCAGACAGACAGACCAGACAGACAGACCAGACAGACAGACCAGACAGACAGACCAGACAGACAGACCAGACAGACAGACCAGACAGACAGACCAGACAGACAGACCAGACAGACAGACCAGACAGACAGACCAGACAGACAGACCAGACAGACAGACCAGACAGACAGACCAGACAGACAGACCAGACAGACAGACCAGACAGACAGACCAGACAGACAGACCAGACAGACAGACCAGACAGACAGACCAGACAGACAGACCAGACAGACAGACCAGACAGACAGACCAGACAGACAGACCAGACAGACAGACCAGACAGACAGACCAGACAGACAGACCAGACAGACAGACCAGACAGACAGACCAGACAGACAGACCAGACAGACAGACCAGACAGACAGACCAGACAGACAGACCAGACAGACAGACCAGACAGACAGACCAGACAGACAGACCAGACAGACAGACCAGACAGACAGACCAGACAGACAGACCAGACAGACAGACCAGACAGACAGACCAGACAGACAGACCAGACAGACAGACCAGACAGACAGACCAGACAGACAGACCAGACAGACAGACCAGACAGACAGACCAGACAGACAGACCAGACAGACAGACCAGACAGACAGACCAGACAGACAGACCAGACAGACAGACCAGACAGACAGACCAGACAGACAGACCAGACAGACAGACCAGACAGACAGACCAGACAGACAGACCAGACAGACAGACCAGACAGACAGACCAGACAGACAGACCAGACAGACAGACCAGACAGACAGACCAGACAGACAGACCAGACAGACAGACCAGACAGACAGACCAGACAGACAGACCAGACAGACAGACCAGACAGACAGACCAGACAGACAGACCAGACAGACAGACCAGACAGACAGACCAGACAGACAGACCAGACAGACAGACCAGACAGACAGACCAGACAGACAGACCAGACAGACAGACCAGACAGACAGACCAGACAGACAGACCAGACAGACAGACCAGACAGACAGACCAGACAGACAGACCAGACAGACAGACCAGACAGACAGACCAGACAGACAGACCAGACAGACAGACCAGACAGACAGACCAGACAGACAGACCAGACAGACAGACCAGACAGACAGACCAGACAGACAGACCAGACAGACAGACCAGACAGACAGACCAGACAGACAGACCAGACAGACAGACCAGACAGACAGACCAGACAGACAGACCAGACAGACAGACCAGACAGACAGACCAGACAGACAGACCAGACAGACAGACCAGACAGACAGACCAGACAGACAGACCAGACAGACAGACCAGACAGACAGACCAGACAGACAGACCAGACAGACAGACCAGACAGACAGACCAGACAGACAGACCAGACAGACAGACCAGACAGACAGACCAGACAGACAGACCAGACAGACAGACCAGACAGACAGACCAGACAGACAGACCAGACAGACAGACCAGACAGACAGACCAGACAGACAGACCAGACAGACAGACCAGACAGACAGACCAGACAGACAGACCAGACAGACAGACCAGACAGACAGACCAGACAGACAGACCAGACAGACAGACCAGACAGACAGACCAGACAGACAGACCAGACAGACAGACCAGACAGACAGACCAGACAGACAGACCAGACAGACAGACCAGACAGACAGACCAGACAGACAGACCAGACAGACAGACCAGACAGACAGACCAGACAGACAGACCAGACAGACAGACCAGACAGACAGACCAGACAGACAGACCAGACAGACAGACCAGACAGACAGACCAGACAGACAGACACAGACAGACCAGACAGACCAGACAGACCAGACAGACCAGACAGACCAGACAGACCAGACAGACCAGACAGACCAGACAGACCAGACAGACCAGACAGACCAGACAGACCAGACAGACCAGACAGACCAGACAGACCAGACAGACCAGACAGACCAGACAGACCAGACAGACCAGACAGACCAGACAGACCAGACAGACCAGACAGACCAGACAGACCAGACAGACCAGACAGACCAGACAGACCAGACAGACCAGACAGACCAGACAGACCAGACAGACCAGACAGACCAGACAGACCAGACAGACCAGACAGACCAGACAGACCAGACAGACCAGACAGACCAGACAGACCAGACAGACCAGACAGACCAGACAGACCAGACAGACCAGACAGACCAGACAGACCAGACAGACCAGACAGACCAGACAGACCAGACAGACCAGACAGACCAGACAGACCAGACAGACCAGACAGACCAGACAGACCAGACAGACCAGACAGACCAGACAGACCAGACAGACCAGACAGACCAGACAGACCAGACAGACCAGACAGACCAGACAGACCAGACAGACCAGACAGACCAGACAGACCAGACAGACCAGACAGACCAGACAGACCAGACAGACCAGACAGACCAGACAGACCAGACAGACCAGACAGACCAGACAGACCAGACAGACCAGACAGACCAGACAGACCAGACAGACCAGACAGACCAGACAGACCAGACAGACCAGACAGACCAGACAGACCAGACAGACCAGACAGACCAGACAGACCAGACAGACCAGACAGACCAGACAGACCAGACAGACCAGACAGACCAGACAGACCAGACAGACCAGACAGACCAGACAGACCAGACAGACCAGACAGACCAGACAGACCAGACAGACCAGACAGACCAGACAGACCAGACAGACCAGACAGACCAGACAGACCAGACAGACCAGACAGACCAGACAGACCAGACAGACCAGACAGACCAGACAGACCAGACAGACCAGACAGACCAGACAGACCAGACAGACCAGACAGACCAGACAGACCAGACAGACCAGACAGACCAGACAGACCAGACAGACCAGACAGACCAGACAGACCAGACAGACCAGACAGACCAGACAGACCAGACAGACCAGACAGACCAGACAGACCAGACAGACCAGACAGACCAGACAGACCAGACAGACCAGACAGACCAGACAGACCAGACAGACCAGACAGACCAGACAGACCAGACAGACCAGACAGACCAGACAGACCAGACAGACCAGACAGACCAGACAGACCAGACAGACCAGACAGACCAGACAGACCAGACAGACCAGACAGACCAGACAGACCAGACAGACCAGACCCAGACAGACCAGACAGACCAGACAGACCAGACAGACCAGACAGACCAGACAGACCAGACAGACCAGACAGACCAGACAGACCAGACAGACCAGACAGACCAGACAGACCAGACAGACCAGACAGACCAGACAGACCAGACAGACCAGACAGACCAGACAGACCAGACAGACCAGACAGACCAGACAGACCAGACAGACCAGACAGACCAGACAGACCAGACAGACCAGACAGACCAGACAGACCAGACCAGACAGACCAGACAGACCAGACAGACCAGACAGACCAGACAGACCAGACAGACCAGACAGACCAGACAGACCAGACAGACCAGACAGACCAGACAGACCAGACCAGACAGACCAGACCAGACAGACAGACCAGACAGACCAGACAGACCAGACAGACCAGACAGACCAGACAGACCAGACCAGACCAGACGACCAGACAGACAGACCAGACAGACAGACCAGACAGACAGACCAGACAGACAGACCAGACAGACAGACCAGACAGACAGACCAGACAGACAGACCAGACAGACAGACCAGACAGACAGACCAGACAGACAGACCAGACAGACAGACCAGACAGACAGACCAGACAGACAGACCAGACAGACAGACCAGACAGACAGACCAGACAGACAGACCAGACAGACAGACCAGACAGACAGACCAGACAGACAGACCAGACAGACAGACCAGACAGACAGACCAGACAGACAGACCAGACAGACAGACCAGACAGACAGACCAGACAGACAGACCAGACAGACAGACCAGACAGACAGACCAGACAGACAGACCAGACAGACAGACCAGACAGACAGACCAGACAGACAGACCAGACAGACAGACCAGACAGACAGACCAGACAGACAGACCAGACAGACAGACCAGACAGACAGACCAGACAGACAGACCAGACAGACAGACCAGACAGACAGACCAGACAGACAGACCAGACAGACAGACCAGACAGACAGACCAGACAGACAGACCAGACAGACAGACCAGACAGACAGACCAGACAGACAGACCAGACAGACAGACCAGACAGACAGACCAGACAGACAGACCAGACAGACAGACCAGACAGACAGACCAGACAGACAGACCAGACAGACAGACCAGACAGACAGACCAGACAGACAGACCAGACAGACAGACCAGACAGACAGACCAGACAGACAGACCAGACAGACAGACCAGACAGACAGACCAGACAGACAGACCAGACAGACAGACCAGACAGACAGACCAGACAGACAGACCAGACAGACAGACCAGACAGACAGACCAGACAGACAGACCAGACAGACAGACCAGACAGACAGACCAGACAGACAGACCAGACAGACAGACAGACAGACCAGACAGACAGACCAGACAGACAGACCAGACAGACAGACCAGACAGACAGACCAGACAGACAGACCAGACAGACAGACCAGACAGACAGACCAGACAGACAGACCAGACAGACAGACCAGACAGACAGACCAGACAGACAGACCAGACAGACAGACCAGACAGACAGACCAGACAGACAGACCAGACAGACAGACCAGACAGACAGACCAGACAGACAGACCAGACAGACAGACCAGACAGACAGACCAGACAGACAGACCAGACAGACAGACCAGACAGACAGACCAGACAGACAGACCAGACAGACAGACAGACAGACAGACCAGACAGACAGACCAGACAGACAGACCAGACAGACAGACCAGACAGACAGACCAGACAGACCAGACAGACAGACCAGACAGACAGACCAGACAGACAGACCAGACAGACAGACCAGACAGACAGACCAGACAGACAGACCAGACAGACAGACCAGACAGACAGACCAGACAGACAGACCAGACAGACAGACAGACAGACCAGACAGACAGACAGACCAGACAGACAGACAGACCAGACAGACAGACAGACCAGACAGACAGACAGACCAGACAGACAGACCAGACAGACAGACAGACAGACAGACAGACAGACAGACCAGACAGACAGACCAGACAGACAGACCAGACAGACAGACCAGACAGACAGACCAGACAGACAGACCAGACAGACAGACCAGACAGACAGACCAGACAGACAGACCAGACAGACAGACCAGACAGACAGACCAGACAGACAGACCAGACAGACAGACCAGACAGACAGACCAGACAGACAGACCAGACAGACAGACCAGACAGACAGACCAGACAGACAGACCAGACAGACAGACCAGACAGACAGACCAGACAGACAGACCAGACAGACAGACCAGACAGACAGACCAGACAGACAGACCAGACAGACAGACCAGACAGACAGACCAGACAGACAGACCAGACAGACAGACCAGACAGACAGACCAGACAGACCAGACAGACAGACCAGACAGACAGACCAGACAGACAGACCAGACAGACAGACCAGACAGACAGACCAGACAGACAGACCAGACAGACAGACCAGACAGACAGACCAGACAGACAGACCAGACAGACCAGACAGACCAGACAGACCAGACAGACCAGACCAGACAGACAGACAGACCAGACAGACCAGACAGACAGACAGACAGACAGACCAGACAGACCAGACAGACCAGACAGACCAGACAGACCAGACAGACCAGACAGACCAGACAGACCAGACAGACAGACCAGACAGACAGACCAGACAGACAGACCAGACAGACAGACCAGACAGACAGACCAGACAGACAGACCAGACAGACAGACCAGACAGACAGACCAGACAGACAGACCAGACAGACAGACCAGACAGACAGACCAGACAGACAGACCAGACAGACAGACCAGACAGACAGACCAGACAGACAGACCAGACAGACAGACCAGACAGACAGACCAGACAGACAGACCAGACAGACAGACCAGACAGACAGACCAGACAGACAGACCAGACAGACAGACCAGACAGACAGACCAGACAGACAGACCAGACAGACAGACCAGACAGACAGACCAGACAGACAGACCAGACAGACCAGACAGACCAGACAGACAGACCAGACAGACAGACCAGACAGACAGACCAGACAGACAGACCAGACAGACAGACCAGACAGACAGACCAGACAGACAGACCAGACAGACAGACCAGACAGACAGACCAGACAGACAGACCAGACAGACAGACCAGACAGACAGACCAGACAGACAGACCAGACAGACCAGACAGACCAGTCAGACCAGACAGACCAGTCAGACCAGACAGACCAGACAGACCAGACAGACCAGACAGACCAGACAGACCAGACAGACCAGACAGACAGACCAGACAGACAGACCAGACAGACAGACCAGACAGACAGACCAGACAGACAGACCAGACAGACAGACCAGACAGACAGACCAGACAGACAGACCAGACAGACAGACCAGACAGACAGACCAGACAGACAGACCAGACAGACAGACCAGACAGACAGACCAGACAGACAGACCAGACAGACAGACCAGACAGACAGACCAGACAGACAGACCAGACAGACAGACCAGACAGACAGACCAGACAGACAGACCAGACAGACAGACCAGACAGACAGACCAGACAGACAGACCAGACAGACAGACCAGACAGACAGACCAGACAGACAGACCAGACAGACAGACCAGACAGACAGACCAGACAGACAGACCAGACAGACAGACCAGACAGACAGACCAGACAGACAGACCAGACAGACAGACCAGACAGACAGACCAGACAGACAGACCAGACAGACAGACCAGACAGACAGACCAGACAGACAGACCAGACAGACAGACCAGACAGACAGACCAGACAGACAGACCAGACAGACAGACCAGACAGACAGACCAGACAGACAGACCAGACAGACAGACCAGACAGACAGACCAGACAGACAGACCAGACAGACAGACCAGACAGACAGACCAGACAGACAGACCAGACAGACAGACCAGACAGACAGACCAGACAGACAGACCAGACAGACAGACCAGACAGACAGACCAGACAGACAGACCAGACAGACAGACCAGACAGACAGACCAGACAGACAGACCAGACAGACAGACCAGACAGACAGACCAGACAGACAGACCAGACAGACAGACCAGACAGACAGACCAGACAGACAGACCAGACAGACAGACCAGACAGACAGACCAGACAGACAGACCAGACAGACCAGACAGACAGACCAGACAGACAGACCAGACAGACAGACCAGACAGACAGACCAGACAGACAGACCAGACAGACAGACCAGACAGACAGACCAGACAGACAGACCAGACAGACAGACCAGACAGACAGACCAGACAGACAGACCAGACAGACAGACCAGACAGACAGACCAGACAGACAGACCAGACAGACAGACCAGACAGACAGACCAGACAGACAGACCAGACAGACAGACCAGACAGACAGACCAGACAGACCAGACAGACAGACCAGACAGACAGACCAGACAGACAGACCAGACAGACAGACCAGACAGACAGACCAGACAGACAGACCAGACAGACAGACCAGACAGACAGACCAGACAGACAGACCAGACAGACAGACCAGACAGACAGACCAGACAGACAGACCAGACAGACAGACCAGACAGACAGACCAGACAGACAGACCAGACAGACAGACCAGACAGACAGACCAGACAGACAGACCAGACAGACAGACCAGACAGACAGACCAGACAGACAGACCAGACAGACAGACCAGACAGACAGACCAGACAGACAGACCAGACAGACAGACCAGACAGACAGACCAGACAGACCGACCAGACAGACAGACCAGACAGACAGACCAGACAGACAGACCAGACAGACAGACCAGACAGACAGACCAGACAGACCAGACAGACAGACCAGACAGACAGACCAGACAGACAGACCAGACAGACAGACAGACCAGACAGACAGACAGACAGACAGACAGACAGACCAGACAGACAGACAGACAGACCAGACAGACAGACCAGACAGACAGACCAGACAGACAGACCAGACAGACAGACCAGACAGACAGACCAGACAGACAGACCACAGACAGACCAGACAGACAGACCAGACAGACAGACAGACAGACAGACCAGACAGACAGACCAGACAGACAGACCAGACAGACAGACCAGACAGACAGACCAGACAGACAGACAAGACAGACAGACCAGACAGACAGACCAGACAGACAGACCAGACAGACAGACCAGACAGACCAGACAGACAGACAGACAGACAGACAGACCAGACAGACAGACCAGACCAGACAGACCAGACAGACAGACAGACAGACAGACCAGACAGACAGACCAGACAGACAGACCAGACAGACAGACCAGACAGACAGACCAGACAGACAGACCAGACAGACAGACCAGACAGACAGACCAGACAGACAGACCAGACAGACAGACCAGACAGACAGACCAGACAGACAGACCAGACAGACAGACCAGACAGACAGACCAGACAGCAGACAGAGACAGACAGCAGACCAGACAGACAGACCAGACAGACAGACCAGACAGACAGACCAGACAGACAGACCAGACAGACAGACCAGACAGACAGACCAGACAGACAGACCAGACAGACAGACCAGACAGACCAGACAGCAGACAGACAGACCAGACAGACAGACAGACAGACAGACCAGACAGACAGACCAGACAGACAGACCAGACAGACAGACCAGACAGACAGACCAGACAGACAGACCAGACAGACAGACCAGACAGACAGACCAGACAGACAGACCAGACAGGACAGACCAGACAGACAGACCAGACAGACAGACCAGACAGACAGACCAGACAGACAGACCAGACAGACAGACCAGACAGACAGACCAGACAGACAGACCAGACAGACAGACCAGACAGACAGACCAGACAGACAGACCAGACAGACAGACCAGACAGACAGACCAGACAGACAGACCAGACAGACAGACCAGACAGACAGACCAGACAGACAGACCAGACAGACAGACCAGACAGACAGACCAGACAGACAGACCAGACAGACAGACCAGACAGACAGACCAGACAGACAGACCAGACAGACAGACCAGACAGACAGACCAGACAGACAGACCAGACAGACAGACCAGACAGACAGACCAGACAGACAGACCAGACAGACAGACCAGACAGACAGACCAGACAGACCAGACAGACAGACCAGACAGACAGACCAGACAGACAGACCAGACAGACAGACCAGACAGACAGACCAGACAGACAGACCAGACAGACAGACCAGACAGACAGACCAGACAGACAGACCAGACCAGACAGACAGACAGACAGACCAGACAGACAGACCAGACAGACAGACCAGACAGACAGACAGACCAGACAGACCAGACAGACAGACCAGACAGACAGACCAGACAGACAGACCAGACAGACAGACCAGACAGACAGACCAGACAGACAGACCAGACAGACAGACCAGACAGACAGACCAGACAGACAGACCAGACAGACAGACCAGACAGACAGACCAGACAGACAGACCAGACAGACAGACCAGACAGACAGACCAGACAGACAGACCAGACAGACAGACCAGACAGACAGACCAGACAGACAGACCAGACAGACAGACCAGACAGACAGACCAGACAGACAGACCAGACAGACAGACCAGACAGACAGACCAGACAGACAGACCAGACAGACAGACCAGACAGACAGACCAGACAGACAGACCAGACAGACAGACCAGACAGACAGACCAGACAGACAGACCAGACAGACAGACCAGACAGACAGACCAGACAGACAGACCAGACAGACAGACCAGACAGACAGACCAGACAGACAGACCAGACAGACAGACCAGACAGACAGACCAGACAGACAGACCAGACAGACAGACCAGACAGACAGACCAGACAGACAGACCAGACAGACAGACCAGACAGACAGACCAGACAGACAGACCAGACAGACAGACCAGACAGACAGACCAGGACAGACAGACCAGACAGACCAGACAGACAGACCAGACAGACAGACCAGACAGACGACCAGACAGACAGACAGACAGACAGACAGACCAGACAGACAGACCAGACAGACAGACCAGACAGACAGACCAGACAGACAGACCAGACAGACAGACCAGACAGACAGACCAGACAGACAGACCAGACAGACAGACCAGACAGACAGACCAGACAGACAGACCAGACAGACAGACCAGACAGACAGACCAGACAGACAGACAGACAGACAGACCAGACAGACAGACCAGACAGACAGACCAGACAGACAGACCAGACAGACAGACCAGACAGACAGACCAGACAGACAGACCAGACAGACAGACCAGACAGACAGACCAGACAGACAGACCAGACAGACAGACCAGACAGACAGACCAGACAGACAGACAGACAGACAGACAGACAGACCAGACAGACAGACCAGACAGACAGACCAGACAGACAGACCAGACAGACAGACCAGACAGACAGACCAGACAGACAGACCAGACAGACAGACCAGACAGACAGACCAGACAGACAGACCAGACAGACCAGACAGACCAGACCAGACAGACAGACCAGACAGACAGACAGACCAGACAGACAGACCAGACAGACAGACAGACCAGACAGACAGACCAGACAGACAGACCAGACAGACAGACCAGACAGACAGACCAGACAGACAGACCAGACAGACAGACCAGACAGACAGACCAGACAGACAGACCAGACAGACAGACCAGACAGACAGACCAGACAGACAGACCAGACAGACAGACCAGACAGACCAGACAGACAGACCAGACAGACAGACCAGACAGACAGACCAGACAGACAGACCAGACAGACAGACCAGACAGACAGACCAGACAGACAGACCAGACAGACAGACCAGACAGACAGACCAGACAGACAGACCAGACAGACAGACCAGACAGACAGACCAGACAGACAGACCAGACAGACAGACCAGACAGACAGACCAGACAGACAGACAGACAGACCAGACAGACAGACAGACCAGACAGACAGACAGACAGACAGACCAGACAGACAGACAGACAGACAGACCAGACAGACAGACCAGACAGACAGACCAGACAGACAGACCAGACAGACAGACCAGACAGACCAGACAGACAGACCAGACAGACAGACCAGACAGACAGACCAGACAGACAGACCAGACAGACAGACCAGACAGACAGACCAGACAGACAGACCAGACAGACAGACCAGACAGACCAGACAGACAGACCAGACAGACAGACCAGACAGACAGACCAGACAGACAGACCAGACAGACAGACCAGACAGACAGACCAGACAGACCAGACCAGACAGACAGACCAGACAGACAGACCAGACAGACAGACCAGACAGACAGACCAGACAGACAGACCAGACAGACAGACCAGACAGACAGACCAGACAGACAGACCAGACAGACAGACCAGACAGACAGACCAGACAGACAGACCAGACAGACAGACCAGACAGACAGACCAGACAGACAGACCAGACAGACAGACCAGACAGACAGACCAGACAGACAGACCAGACAGACAGACCAGACAGACAGACCAGACAGACAGACCAGACAGACAGACCAGACAGACAGACCAGACAGACCAGACCAGACCAGACAGACCAGACAGACAGACCAGACCAGACAGACCAGACAGACCAGACCAGACCAGACAGACCAGACAGACAGACCAGACAGACAGACCAGACAGACCAGACAGACAGACAGACCAGACAGACCAGACAGACAGACCAGACAGACAGACCAGACAGACAGACCAGACAGACAGACCAGACAGACAGACCAGACAGACAGACCAGACAGACCAGACCAGACAGACAGACCAGACAGACAGACCAGACAGACAGACCAGACAGACAGACCAGACAGACAGACCAGACAGACAGACCAGACAGACCAGACAGACCAGTCAGACCAGACAGACAGACAGACCAGACAGACCAGACAGACAGACCAGACAGACAGACCAGACAGACAGACCAGACAGACAGACCAGACAGACAGACCAGACAGACAGACCAGACAGACAGACCAGACAGACAGACCAGACAGACAGACCAGACAGACAGACCAGACAGACAGACCAGACAGACAGACAGACAGACAGACCAGACAGACAGACCAGACAGACAGACCAGACAGACCAGACAGACAGACCAGACAGACAGACCAGACAGACAGACCAGACAGACAGACCAGACAGACAGACCAGACAGACCAGACAGACAGACAGACCAGACAGACAGACCAGACAGACAGACCAGACAGACAGACCAGACAGACAGACAGACAGACAGACAGACAGACCAGACAGACCAGACAGACCAGACAGACCAGACAGACCAGACAGACAGACCAGACAGACAGACCAGACAGACAGACCAGACAGACAGACCAGACAGACAGACCAGACAGACAGACCAGACAGACAGACCAGACAGACCAGACAGACAGACCAGACAGACAGACCAGACAGACAGACCAGACAGACAGACCAGACAGACAGACCAGACAGACAGACCAGACAGACAGACAGACCAGACAGACAGACAGACCAGACAGACAGACCAGACAGACAGACCAGACAGACCAGACAGACAGACCAGACAGACAGACCAGACAGACAGACCAGACAGACAGACCAGACAGACAGACCAGACAGACAGACCAGACAGACAGACCAGACAGACAGACCAGACAGACAGACCAGACAGACAGACCAGACAGACAGACCAGACAGACAGACCAGACAGACAGACCAGACAGACAGACCAGACAGACAGACCAGACAGACAGACCAGACAGACAGACCAGACAGACAGACCAGACAGACAGACCAGACAGACAGACCAGACAGACAGACCAGACAGACAGACCAGACAGACAGACCAGACAGACAGACCAGACAGACAGACCAGACAGACAGACCAGACAGACAGACCAGACAGACAGACCAGACAGACAGGACCAGACAGACAGACCAGACAGACAGACCAGACAGACAGACCAGACAGACAGACAGACCAGACAGACAGACCAGACAGACAGACCAGACAGACAGACCAGACAGACAGACCAGACAGACAGACCAGACAGACAGACCAGACAGACAGACCAGACAGACAGACCAGACAGACAGACCAGACAGACAGACCAGACAGACAGACCAGACAGACAGACCAGACAGACAGACCAGACAGACAGACCAGACAGACAGGACCAGACAGACAGACCAGACAGACAGACCAGACAGACAGACCAGACAGACAGACCAGACAGACAGGACCAGACAGACAGACCAGACAGACAGACCAGACAGACAGACCAGACAGACAGACCAGACAGACAGACCAGACAGACAGACCAGACAGACAGACCAGACAGACAGACCAGACAGACAGACCAGGACAGACAGACCAGACAGACAGACCAGACAGACAGACCAGACAGACAGACCAGACAGACAGACCAGACAGACAGACCAGACAGACAGACCAGACAGACAGACCAGACAGACAGACCAGACAGACAGACCAGACAGGACAGACCAGACAGACAGACCAGACAGACAGACCAGACAGACAGACCAGACAGACAGACCAGACAGACAGACCAGACAGACAGACCAGACAGACAGACCAGACAGACAGACCAGACAGACAGACCAG